>PVKE010011339.1:0-40517 GCA_004027555.1 Craseonycteris thonglongyai | reverse complement strand
AAAGAAAGAAAGAAAGAAAGAAAGAAAGAAAGAAAGAAAGAAAGAAAGAAAGAAAGAAAGAAAGAAAGAAAGAAAGAAAGAAAGAAATTCCTTGTTGCTATTCACATCCTTTCAATCTGGTCTCCACCCTCAGCACTCCTGAAATTGTCTTGAAAATCACCAGTAATTGCTAAATCCATTTACCTTTCTCAGACCTCACCCTCCACCATCCTTCAGTGTTTGGCCCTGTTAAGCATAGTTTGCTTTTTCTTTTTTTTTATATCTTTTTTTTTTTATATTTATAGAGAGTAATTGTTTTATCTTCAGTGCATATTTATTTCTATTTTACTTTTTGACAGATAGAGAGAGAGACAGAGACAGAGACAGCTAGAGAACCGAACTGTGGGAACTCCCCAGTTCAGCATGTGGGTCCTGCCTGGGCCGGAGCCGGGACTCGATCCTCGGTCCTCGGGGCCTCAAAGCGAGCGCTCAACCCGCTGAGCCATCCCGGCTTTCCCAGTTTGCTTTTTCTAAAAACTCAGAACTTGCTGGATCATGAGCCAAGAAAGGCTTAGGAAAATTATATGATCCAAGGGCATTTTAGACTTTGAAAATAACAATAGGAAATTATTTTTAAAGAACCTTTATTATAGTCTTCCATTTTCTAAGCGAGTGCTAGATGATCTCATGTATTTGGCCTCATTTTATTTTCACAATAGTCCTGGGAAGCAGACATTACCATTTCTATTTTATACCTGAGAAAAGTCAGATTCAGAGAAATCGAAAAGCTGTATCCGATATAACAAAGTTGATAAGTGGCCTCGCTTCCCCAATTACAGTGCATTTTCCTCTCCCTTCTGTCACCTGGCACTGTTAGGGAAAATATGCTTTATATACATTAATTTTCCAGACAACAGAAGCTTACCAGCAAAACAAAAATTTTAAGCACAGGATTTTTTAAATCACTTTTTACTTACAGATACCTTTCCAAAAATGTGTTCTTGCACAAAGATCATAAATGTAATTTAACTTCTCCTTAATTCCACAGTCAGACTGAAGATCTATTATGTTCTGTGCAAAAATGACATTTTATTTCCTTTTTTAAAAATTTCTGCTTCAGCATTAGACTTTTGTTAAGTCCTGCTGATATTTTGGCTTTTAATAATCATTTCATACTACATCTAATATACATAGGATTTTTTAAAAAACTGCCAAGTAGGTAATAAAATAGCCAAAGTATTAAGAACTACTTGGAAATATAAGTCAAATTCTTTCTGCATGAGAAGGTCAAGAGTAGAGTGTTGGCCTTTGGTTAGTTCCTCTGAGATGTGTTTTTTGGGTTGGGGGATATTTGTTTGCTTTTTGGGGTTTTTTGCCCTGTTTAGTGTTCTTTGGGGCATTAACAGTATTCCACTGAGAAAGAACTGCATGTGCAAAGGCATTTGGGAAATGTTGCAGGCTCTTTCTTAGCCTTAGATAGTCTCAAGAGATGTGTGTGTGTGTGTGTGTGTGTGTGTGTGTGTGTGTGTGTGTGGCTGGAAAAATAGCCTAGTATTTCACAAACACACAAGACTGCAGGATCCTTTCCTGTTTCACAAGAACCATGTGGGAAATGTTCCTCCGTAAGACCAACTTCTGGATACAAAGAATATAAGAAACCCAAGTATTAAAGAATATTTCTAATGTTATGTTCTTTCTGAAGAAAATATAAAAACAAACCACTCCAAATACCATGGGAAACATTTTCATGAGGACATAAAAATATATTTCACTCTAATAATGTTTTTGTTATTACAATCAATGACTTTTATAAGATTGTTTCATACTTTGTCCATCCTCTTGATATATATATATATATATATATATATATATACACACACATATATATATATATATATATATATATATATATACACACACACACATACCGTATTTTCCGGCGTATAAGACAACCTGGCGTATAAGACGACTGCCTAATTTTACAGTTAAAATATAGGTTTAGGCCTATATTCGCTGTATAAGACTACAGCCTCGGAAGTGGGGGGTAGTCTTATACAGCGATTATAGGCCTAAACCTATGTTTTAACTGTAAAATTAGGGGGTCGTCTTATACGCCCGGTCATCTTACACGCCGGAAAATACGGTGTGTGTTTATATATATATATATTTGTTGATAACTATCCATCTAGCTATTGATAGATAAATAGATGATGGCTACGGATATAAGTGTAGGTATAGTTACTGAGGTAGATATAGTTATAGGTATTATGATTTCCGTCTTATTCTATCTTGGGACTAAATTTTAGGTGTATCTTAGAGTCAATAAATGCAAGCTATAAATTTATATTAAATCACCAATGAGTAATAAATATTTAGATAAACCATTTTTAAAAAAACAACAAAAACAGCAAGATAAAACTGTTTCTAGCCATCAAATTTTTACCAGCACATAGCATTGTCATCATCTCTCTCAACGTTCACCGTTATCATAACGATGCTGTGATTAATATCACACACAGGCTTCAGTGACCTGAGCAACCATAATAATCATCATCGTACAAGTAATGACACATTTCTGATTCTACTGAATCAGAATACTGACTTACCCACAAGACAACTTTTTATTATATGTGCTGCTGAAGTGAGCACAAGACAACTTTTAAATCGGATCTAAATAAAGTTCGCAATTTTTTTTTAAAGAATTAAAATTAAAAATATTTATATGATAGACATGAAGCAGGAGGGAGTAAGGAAAGCTGAGATGGGGGGTGGGGGAAATGTATTCTCCTTCCAGAAAGACTTTAGGCCATTTGATGGAGAGCCATATTTTATTTATTTATGCACGATTCCATCATTCAGCACCATAATTTAGCCAACAGGATGCCAGATGCTTTCACGTGTATCACCTTCATTAGGCCCGTCTGACAGATGGAACACTGAAGAGAGTTAAATAGCTTGCTAAACTGGTTCCCTCTCCTTCTCCATTTACTATGTATTTCCTGCTAGATCACTTACCTCTCTACCCACTGTGGATTGCAACCATTTCAGCAAAGTCATCACTAACTCTCTGGAATCTGTAGTCCTCTCATGATTCACCCAAGTGACCTTACGCAACCCTAGGGAATATTCTGAGTTCAAAAGAAAAGGAATGTGTAATCTTCCCAAGTTACCCAGCCAAACCAAGGGCCAGTTTTTAGCTGGTGAGCGTTGTTGGAGAAAGGCTCAATGTGCCCCAAAAATCTGAATCATTTCCAGATTTCTCCAACTGAAAGAATTTATTTTTCTAAAGAATTATTAAAGTTTTATAATTATCTCTTAGCACTTATAAGTATTTTTGCACATATTTTATTTCCCTTTTTAGACAACAGTCTCCTTAAACTCACTGTCTTATTGATTCACTTGACAAACACTAAGTTCATAGTGTTCCTTGTATAATCGTATATGTCTGTTGCTATACGTGACCTTGATTAAATTATCAATACCTACAGGTATGGTGGAGGGAGCTCTTGCTTGCCACTTTTCTACTTTGTTAATATGCTCGATGAATCATTAAGGTAATGTATTCTGAGAATTGTGCAAATATCCTACCCACAAAACTGGGCAGTAAATTATTTAGAGGGAGTCAGGTTCCCATTAGAATTTAAAGATTTATTTTTTATTCTTTCTTGAGAGAGACAGAGAGAGACAGAGAGAAGGGGGAGGGCCCAGAGCAGTCTCCATAGTTGACAGCATTAGTTTTCCATATAGTTTCACTCCACAGGTGGGTGTGGGGCGGCTGCACAGGGCAGCAACTGGGCTGGGAGCCAGGACACGAGTCCACATGGGCCAGGACCGGGATTTGATCCTCGGGCTCTGGGGCTGCAAAGTGAGAGCTTAAAGCACTGAGCCTGAGTGATGGGCACATAATACGATGCATGAATGATGTGAGGTGGACTTGTACATCTGTAAACTGTCTAATTGTTACCAACCAATGTAACCTCATCAAATTTAACAATAAATTTAAAAAAAAAAAAAAAATCTACTCAAATAGGAAAAAAAAAAAAAAAAAAAAAAAAAAAAAAAAAAAAAAAAAAAAAACACAAAAAAAAAAAAAAAAAAAGAAAAAAAAAAGCAAAAAAAAAAAAAAGCACTGAGCCATCCCAGCGCCCCACCCTTCCCTATTAGAATTTAAGATGCATATTTGCATTGTGTTAGTAATAAAGGGATAAAAACAGGTATGACTTTCTGTGTGATAATTTGAAGTTGAAGTGAATTTAGTTGCACCTCTGCTTTCCAGAAGCAATTCCACAGACTCCCCAGGGTGTTAGTTGCTTCCTTAGGCCTGTTATCCCCCCTGGAGAGCCCATTTTTAATTTCCCCTACTTGTTAATTTTTTCCTCAGGTGGTAAAATCAAACGGTTTTAAAATACAACCAGCACTTAAATCCTTTGACAGAACAAAAAGTTACAAAAGAGTGCTCCTTAATCTCCAATAACATAAAAGCCAGCAATGACCCCAGAACTTGTCTTCTCTTCCCACATACTCTCATGTTGATTAACTTCTTTCTCTGGACCCAGAAGGACGTGTCCATCCTGTCTGAAAGCTCTCCATACATACCCTTAGTCCCTGGCAGTGACTCATAATCAGAGAAAAGAGTGACTCCCTTTTGTGTGACCCAACAGAGTGGCAGGAAGTAGCTAGTAGACAGGCACACAGAAGAGGTCTAACCCTGACCTACCACATTCTATTTTCAGTTTCTGTTATGTACTTCTTATCTTTATTAACCACTAATAGGACATCTTTAAAGGCACCTTGTTAAGTTCACAACCTACATTAATTCTAAATCTATAATTTAGCACAAGTGGTTCTAGAATCTGATCATACTTGAATAAGAAATGCTCTTTTTGGAGGCCCAAAAAGGAGGGAAGGAAAACAGTGAAAACTTTTTAAAGGATTATGAAATTCCATGGACATGATACTTTTCATAGACTAGCCTTTTATAGATTGTATGGATTAGGAAGAGATGAAGTGATTGTTTTCTAGTCCTCCTGGAGATAAATTATTGACTAAAAGCAAGTGATACCATGCCAAATTGAATTTACTGAAATATGTCCATTAACTAATCTGCTGAACCCCAACTTTACCTGGCCCTACCATCCATTAAAGCTGACTCGGAATGAGGCCTGAGGTTCCTGATTTAGGATCACTGTGTTTAAAATTAAAGTTAGACGCTCATAGGTACTATTTCTTTTCACCAAGCATGCTGATTGTATAATTGTAAGGTATACAATACAATGATTTGCTATATGTATATATTTCAAGATGATTACCACATTAAGTGTAGTTAAAATCCATATGCAAGTGTGTTGCTTTAGATATATATCAAAGAGCTGCATCATCACTAGTTAAAATTGAGGTACAGTTAGGGGTTGGAATAACAATATTATCAATAATATCACAAGAAATTACAAGCTAGAATCACCCCCTTAAGCCACTCTCAAAATCGAGACCCAGAGACACCATGAAATAACTGCTTGTTTTAAGCCAGTAAGTTTGTAATTTGTTATGCAATGATAGAAAATTAACACAATTACCAACAGATAACTGACCAATGTAGAAACACAATATTTGGCCAATGAGTAATCCAGCCAGAAAATTATTGACAGTAGGAAGCTCCATGCTTTCTTCATTACAAGTATCATCTATTTTTTAGCACTCTGTAACAAAGTTCCTGTGTGTCTGCCCCAAACCTGTAAATGTAAGTAGCAAACTGAGTTGTGAGGACAAAGCTAACATGTTGCTAGTACTGTTTAAAAGAGTGAAAAAAAAAATGACAGATGCAGGATCAAATTTGAATTGTTCTTAGTCCAACTGGTGTGAAAACCTTACAAAACAATATTTTTGCTAAGAACATGAATCAAAAATATTCTATTTGCACTTCAAAAGACATTTGATCTTTTATCTCAGTTTTACCAGGTGAAGCCAGTGCTGGACTGGGCTTTCATCTTATTCCTGTAGCCTAATGAATACAAAGCAATTATGTGTTCCATAAACAAGAATTCTTTATACTAAAGGGATCATATTAACTTTCTTTACTGAAGGTGTAATTGGAAAATTTTAGATTTCGGGAAATTCTAAGAATAGTCTCTCCTGAAATCCCTTGGCCCGAGGTTCACTGAAAGCTCATTAGTCCTCTCACTCCTAATTTGTTATTTTTCTCCCCCAACCTCATTGGTATTTATGGCCCAACCTCCCAGACACCGGGCCTTTCTTTTCCCAGAATCTACCTCAGAAAGCATATGGCAGAGTCCATGAGGCCACTGAAGTTTCAGGACACGGTAACCCCTATGTGGTGACCACAGGTGGAGGCCGGGCTCTCTGCACAGATTCTCCTGTAGGTCCTCACAAGACGGTCAGTGACTTCCTGGTTGGGAGACTTGGTGAACATGGTCACTTTTCAGATGGGGAATGAGAAAACTGTGGGTCTTGGAGATGCTTATCAAAGTGGGGCAGTTGTTGATGTCACCACTGGCCGAAGCTTCTTGGGCACAGGGACCTAGAGGATGTCAGTGCCCCGGGGGCAGAGATGAGGCACCTGCCAGTGCAGAGCCACAGCGGTAGGTCACCTTGCAGTGGATGGCATAGGGCGTATGGATCTCATTCCCCCAGTAGCCTCACCACACGGACTTGGTGGAGAGCTTAGCCAAGATGATAGTGCCCCGGATGGTCACGGCTACCTTGTTGGAGCACTTATCACCCAAGTCATCATATCCATTATAATCCCCGATGAGGACAAATGCCTTGATCCTCGTCCGCTAGCCAACACGGGCACACATTTGCACAGACATATTCTTCAAAGCGTCTCCTTGGGGAAGCCGGGATGGCTGGGCAGCTTGAGCACCTGCTTTGCAGCCCAGGGATCAAATCTTAGCCGGGCCCATGTGGACCCAGATGCTAGAATGGGGTGCACTTCCCATGCGGGAGGCCCCTCAGTGCAGTTCTCAGCCCCCTGGCTCGGCCGCTGGCTTGAGGGGGTGGGCCTCACAGGCAGGAGGTCCCGCCCACTGTGTGGAAAGGAACCCTGTTGAAAAAATAAACTGATGACGGGCAGCTACGGAGACTGCTCTGGGCCCACCCGCTTCTCTCTGGCTTTCTCACACTCCGTCAAAAACAATAAAATAAACCTTAAAAAAAAAAAATGTCTGTCCTTGAGGGATGGCCCCTGAGCAAAAAGTCAATGACGTGAGTTTTGGATGGGCAGGGAGAAAAGGTAAGGAGCTGGTCATCGTGTCCTTGACCAGAAGGCACAGTGCGGTGAGGGGCACCCACTCCTCCTCTCAGCCTGGCCTCTGCGAGCCCTGTGGCCTCCGCCCCGCACAACCCAGGGCCACCAGGGCTCTGGGACCTACCGCACCAGTAGCATTCGGGGTCTTCCCAGAGAAGCAGGCCTCTTCTTTACTTGACGCCTCTGAAGGGCTTCTCGTCCTAGAGTCCCCAGGCTTTGATCACAAGGGGGAAGGGGACGTTGTGTCCTGCTCGGGTCCATCTCTCAGGACACTCTAGACAGAAACGGCGCTAAGAGAGGGTAATCATCTCTAAGGCTCTTTTTACCTGGTTTGCCTAACATGGGCCCCTGGTTGTTCCTGGCAGAGACATGAAATACACCCAATCCACCTGGTCTTTCACTAAACAAAGGAGAAATTTAGGGAATTCTATTGTTCTGTTTTTTGTTCATTCTCTCTCTCTCTCTCTCTCTCTCTCTCTCTCCTCCCCTCCCCCTCTCTTCTTCTCTGTACCTGCACCAATACCTTCCCCATCCCATTTGCTTGTTCAACTGATCCTGAAATAGGTTCAAGTATGTACTTATTTAGTAGCCTGCATGATATTAGTGCTTTAAAAACTCTCAAGGGAAAGAAAAGGTGATTCTAAAAGTTAAGACTACAACAAGTAAAGAGAGAAAACAACAATTTTACCTCATGGGTATTAGGTGGCCCTAAGGAACGTGAAGAGAAATGCTTGTGGGGACTCCTTGTCCTCTTTGCTAGAAACACTTTCAGGCCCTTTGGGAAGATAGTTCTTGAATGTGCTTAGTTGAGTGCTATGCTCTATCCAATTCTTTGTATTAATTGGTGTGCTTTAACTTACCTATTTTCAAGCTGAATCTAATAAACTGTCAGTGTTTGAAATAAAAGGCAGTCCCCAATTCAATCTTAATTTCCCAGAGATTTTTTTTTTTAATTAAGTCAGGATCGAATGGAATTTTGTTCTTATTTTTTACAGTCATGAGAAACAAATTAGCCACTTCTAAGGTAGTTTCAGATCAGATTTAAAACATGAAACACTTTTTCAATTTCCCAGCATTTTTTCTTAGTTACTTTTCTGGGCAAAATTTCAGGACTTCGTAGCATATATAACACTCCATGCCACCAATTTCATTTTCTTTTAGTTACTTAATTAACTTTAAAAAATGTGATGCCAGTCTTTCCTTGACAGAATTTACATAGCATTTCCAGCCAATTCTTTACTCCCAAATATTCTTGGGATTAGAGTAAGATTGCCAGATTTATTAAATAAAAATGCAGAACACCCAGTTAAATTAGAAGTTCAGAAAAACAACAAATGATTTTTTAGAAGAAGTATGTTCCATGCAATATTTGGGACATACCTACACTGAAAAGTTATGCTGGTGACTTGAAACCACAGTTTATTTTCTCACAGCTCTGGAGGCCGGACGTCCGAATCAAGGTGCCGCACTTCCATGAAGGCTTCAGGGGAGAACTTCGCTTTGCCTCTCCCAACTCCTGGTGACTCTTCCAGTCTCTACCTCTGTCTTCACAGAACCTTCTCCCACATTTCTCAAATTTCCCTCTGCCTTTACAAGGACATTAGTCAATGGATTTAGGGCCTACCTGGTTAATCCTGCATGATCTCACCTCACAATGTGCAACAGAATTACATCTGCAAAGACCCTTTTTCAAATAAGGTCACATTCACAGGGTCCTGGCACTGGGGCAGGAATATAACTCTTGGGGGGCCACCGTTCAAGCAGCTACTGAGGAGAATGGCTAAGACTTCAAATACCAGCTGTGGCTGATAAATTCATGTCTTACGTACACCCAAGTCAGAAACGGAGCTAAGGAAGGGAAACCTGAATCATGTACTTTTTACCTGGGTTTCCCTCCATGAGCACCAGACTCTCATTGGTAAGAAGCATAAGAAAGCCACCCCTCTCGTTTAGTCACTCATTCAATAACCATGACTCAATTCAATACAACGGAGCACTTATCTGCCAGTCTGAGAATCAGGGATAAAGCAAACAGACCGCTCTCCTAAGAAGTACTTTCTCATGAGAGACGACAATTAATTGATCAATAAGTAAGCAGATTGGGTTATATAAAAAATGCAATGAATAAACAAGATGTGATAAAGAGTAACTAAGGATAAGAAATGCTCAGAAAGGACCATCAGGAAAGGTTCTCAGAATAGATGACATTTGTACTAGGTGTCCAGAGATGAGGCCATGCAGAGACCCCAGGGAAAACATTTTAGGGCAAAGACCGATCGGCTTGAAGGCCTGAGGTTGGAAAGCGATCACTGAGTTCCAGAAAAAGATAAAGTCCCCAGAGACCAGAACACAGCCATCGTGCAAAGGCACAGACATGAACCCTCAGCTATCTTTTGAAGTCGAATCTTCCTCTAAGGATAGTACCTTGTCTAATGAATATTTGTAAAGTACTACCTAATATTTAAATGTTACAGTTGGAAAGAGCCCTGTATAGCTCATGTAATCTTTACCCTAGTCCTGAAGGTCTTATCATCACTCACCTTTTGTAAGATAAAAGTTTAATGAGGTTATATGAATTTCCCAAGCTCGCTCATCAAGCAAATACAAAAGTTTGGGCTTATGCCAAGATCTTCTGATTCTAAGTTCAGTATTCTTACTACTCAGTGTCCTGCGGGGAGTCTAGAAAAACCCAGCACCTAATGAAGCATCTTGCCACTCCAATTCATTTTCCGAATTAAAGTAGGAAATGCTATGCAATGACTGGCTATATTTTCTATTTGTGACAACATTCCTAAATTATATACTAAGGCATTAAAATATGTATAAATACCAAAAATAAAAGTGTATTCTTTAAATAAACCCAATCTTTATCTCCTCTCTACTCTGGCCACCTCAAAAAGGTTCTGCCACCGTAATCCTGAGAATCACGAAACTGTTAAGATAGATGCTTCCTTTATTCCCTGCTCTCTACTTTCCTTCTCGCGTTTAACATCCTCCGTCTTCACTGAGCCATTTTATCCCTTGGCTTCTTCCAGTTCTCTCAGGCCAATCATCCCAGTCTGGCTTCTTTTACTTTTCTACTGAGCCTGGGTCTCCCAGTCAGTCACTTCCACGACACAAGGTTCATTCTTCACCCTTCATCTGTAGCTGTGACAACTTATTCACCCTGAGCTCATGGTATCTCATCTTAGCTGGACCCTTCACAGTCCTTCAGTTGGGCTTATTTGACAAACAACAAGCATCTGTTGAGCACTTTCATAATGCCACCAGTTGTGCTGATTTTAGGATGCAAAATGAGTAAGATAAGCTCCCTGTCCTGTATCTGCCCCCAAAATTATTTGGAAACTTTCCCATGTTCAAGTCTACCCCTCACTTCCATTACCTAGCTCAGTCTCCCATCTTACCGAAAAGATTGACATCTCTAACCTGGATATCTTCAAAAACCTTTTACTCCATATGGAATCTCTGTATTAGTCAGGGCTCTCCAGAGAAATAGAATCAGTAAAATACGTATGCACAGAAAGAACAAGGTTTATTTCAAGAAATTGGTTCACATACTGTGGAGCTGGCAAATCCAACTCAGCGGGGCAGGCGACAGGTTTCAGACCCAGGGAGGAGCTGATGTTGCAGCTCCAAAGGTAGTCTGAAGGCAGAATGCCTTCCTTCTAGGGGAGCGTCAGGTCTTGTTCTCAAAGCCTGCAACTGATTGGACAAGGCCCACCCACCTATAGAAGGATAATCTGCTTTACTCAGAGATTGCTGATTAAATCTTCATCACATGAAAAGGTAGACTGGTGTTTGACCTAATGATTGGGTACCATAACTTAGCCAAGCTGACGTGTAAAATTGACCATCACAGTCTCGATCATCATAGTCCTTTCTCGTCTTAATTTAGTCTCTCTAGAGGTGTTGTGCATTCTTGCCATTACTAACTCCTCTGCATGAACACTTGAGCTACCCTTTCTCTCTAATCTAAAAGATTTAACAATTATTCCTCTCTTTTGTATCCTCAATCTCTCCATTTTCACTAGCTGTTTCCTCTAGGTGAGCATGCTCAAATCTGCACTAGCTTTAAATAAACCTTCTTCACTCTAATCCACTCTGTAACTATGACCTTTTGGTCTCCTTAATGCCATTTGTCTTGTTTTGCAAAATTAGTCAATCTGCAAATGTGGCTTTTACTTAACACCTACTCACTCCTCCTTACTTTGCTTGCAGTGTCCCCATGACTTTTTGAACCTGCCACATCTTCCTGTCTGTCTGTGCCCAAACCAGTCCTATGAAATCGCTGTCTCTAACTCTCATTTACCACAAGGTCAATCAAATACGGATGTTATCAAGGGGCTTTGCACATGTTAGAGGAAGGATAAGGACAAAGGTAAATTACTCAGAAATTTAAACCCAACAGTTTGATAATATCACACTAAATAGCACCATTCATAATAAATAATACTTGTTTTCAGGAAGAGGGGCAATCTTTCAGTCACTGAGTTAATCTTTCAAAGAGATTGCAGTATATAAATTTTGTAGAATTATTTACAAATTGTAGTTATGACTACAAATTGAGTGTCTTTGCATGTGATGCTTTTCCAAAGCATAATTATAGATGATCAATTACCAGCTGAGCATCTGTTCTATAATGAAGAGGGCAGGTTCAGAAAATCTAGTCAGAAAATACCTTGCTAAGACATATTCTTAATTGATGTACAGTCATCCTAACTGTAACAAAAATTCATGAACCAGAGTATCTCAGGAGATAAATCTACTATTATTGAAATCTACATCAGTAGAAACACACACACAGGCGTGCGTGCACACACATACACAAACATGGAAGAAAAAAACAGCTCTTGCTTCTCCTGAAAGACATAAGATCACAAACATTAAGGAAAAGTCTAGCCGGCACAGAAAGATTCAAGAATTGTTAAAATTCCCAGAGATGTAGTTAATTTTTCTCTCAGTTTTGAAGTTGGTGTGATTATCAGAATGAGAAAAGGTTAATTCCCAAATTGTCCTAGATTGTTATCAAAAGGAGAACTATTAGATGAGAGGACCTGATAGTGGAAAACAAGCTAATAGACATCCAAATGAGCTGTGGACAGAAGGCAAAGGTATATTTATGAATGTTTCTGGAAAAGGAAACTATTTCACTCAACCCCATTCTGTTTCAGGGGATTAACAGACATTTATTTAGGTTGTTTTCATGTCTTCGCTCTTGTGAACAATGCTGCCATGAACACAGACATGCAGATCTCTCTTTGAGATAGTGATTTCATCTTCTTCCAATATATGCCCAGAAGTGGGATCAAAACTGTATAGTACTGGCATAAAAACAGACGTGCAGACCAATGAAACGGAAATAAGCACACCTATTTATGGTCAACTGACCTTTGACAAGTTTGCCAAGAACAGACAATAGGGAAATGATAGTCTCTTCAATAAATGATGTTGGGAAAATTAAGTAACCAGAAGAAAAATAAATAAATTTGAACCCTTAGCATATACCATATACAAAAATCAATTCAAAATACATTTTTTAAAATGTAAGACCCAAAACTATAAAACTACAAGAAGAAAATAGGGAAAAACCTTGACATTGGTCCTGACAGTGTTTTGTTTTGTTTTTAGATATGACACCAAAACCACAGGAAACAAAAGCCAAGTTAGACAAGTGGGACTGGACCAAAACAAACCACTTCTGCTCAGCAGAGGAAACAAACAACAGGGGGGACAGGCAACCTATGGAATGGAAGGAAACTGCAAACTACATATCTCATAAGGGGTTAACATCCAAAATATATAAAGAACTCAACGCCTTAATAGCCCAAAACAAATAACCTGATTTTTAATGTGTAGAGGGTCTAAATGGATATTTCTCAACAGAAGACATATGAGTGACCAACAGGCATAAGAAAGTGTGCTCAATGTCATAATCATCAGGGAAATGCAAGTCGAAACCACAGTGAGATAAAACCTCACACCCGTTTAAACGGCTTTTATCAAAAAGACAAAAGATAAGTAGTGGTGAGGAAGTAGAGAAAGGAAAACCCTTGTGCACTGATGGTGAGGATGTAAATTGGTGCAGTTATTATAGAAAACAATATGGAGATGCCTCAAAAATTAGAAGCAGATCTACCACATGTTAGCAATTGGTTCCATAACACTAGAGACCCCTGATCTCTCAGAACTTCCAGACTCAGTTTCGATCACTCCATCACCTCTTCCCCAGCCCCGTTCTACCTGATCAGTTCACGGTGATGTGTCCATGTTGATTCACCATGAAAAATTCATTACAATACAATTGCTACCACGTCATTGCAGCAGCGGTTCCCTCTACACCCCCAAGGATTATACATGACTATAAACAGTGACTGACACTCCATGAGCACTTCTTTTCTTCATTATCCTGTTCTGGTAACACCGCAACCTGACAGAATAAGATTTAAATGCTGGAAAAGAAGGAGAATGAAGCCTATTTTAAAGCTAGGCTTCTTATCCAGGCCTTTGCTACAAACCTCAGTACCTCTTGCAAACTGGGGGCTCTTCCCTTTGGCAGTTGTAGGTAAGAACGACAAAGGTGGGGCCCTTATGTAATGGAGGGAAAAAAGCCTCCATTCCCCCAGAATTCAGACATAGGAGCTCTTAAGTGAAAGAATCTGGAAATTAAAACCTTGGTCTATTGTAAACCCTAAGAATGTAATCTCGCCACTCCACACTGCCTCTTAAGGGCTTGACTGACTGCTTTCCACTTTGACATTAATTCTCCCCAGGGCCAAACTCTGATTAAACTAACACGCAGGGCTTCTAGGATTTTGAAACTGAGCTCCCTGGGCAAGAAGCTACTTACAGAGTGAACCAGTCAGCCCTCTCCAGTTTTCGCTGCCTGAAATAGATAGGGCGGTTCCCTGGCAGGCAATTAATTGACCCAGACTCCCTTGCATTTTCTCTTCTGTGCAAAGACAAGACAAAAATCCTCCTTTGGCAATCCTAAACTAGATATCCATTTACTGCTAGCTCAGCACATTCCAAGCTAATGTACTTAGCTTTTCAGACTTGAGCACAATGTTAACATATTATTTACATCTCAAAGATCACCTTACTTTTTCAAACTTACTTGAAACTTGCACCTTTTTTTTTTTTTTTAAGAAAAAGCAATTGCAGCTTCAGATTTACAGAAAGTAGACTTTTCACGTTGACACCCTAGTGTTTCAGAGAAATGGCAGCTAGCAGGAAGTCACAGTAATAAGGCGACTTACACCTTCATACTAACAAAACCACTTGTGCGGGCGTCTGACTTCCTTTCTAGTCCCTTGAACACAAAGACTTCTCCCTACCTCGGCCTTTTCTCCAATAAGCTTATAGCTCAAAAAACTATTTGTCTGTTGCTTCCTTCTTTATCACTGTGTCAGTTAGTAGTTTTAGCAAGTCTGAAGCCTTTCTATATCCAAAGAAACAGGTAAGATTTTTTTGAAACCTAAAACTAGAGTGTTTTTTCCAGTTTTATTGACATATAACTGACATACAACTTAAGGCATACAACATAATACTTTGATGCATAAGCATATATTGCAAAATGATCACAAGTTTAGTTAACAACCATCACCTCACATAGTTACAAAATTGTTTTCTTATGATGAGAATTTTTACGATTTACTCTCTTAGCAACTTTCCAATATACAGTACAGTGTTGTTAACTGGAGTTGTTAGCTATTTTTTTAACATGTGAATACAGCTCTACATGTTCATTTAAATATCTGCTTACTGTATTTTATTGAGTACATGCTACTGTAGCCAGGCACTGTCCTAGACCCTGGGGATATGATAATAAACAAGAAAGGCAAAGTCCTTGTTCTCAGCTTTCATGGAGTTTCTATTCCAGAGGAAAAGTTTATACAATTATTTTACAGACAGGGTCCAGCAGAAGGAATGCCTATTTTAAAGAGGTATAGCAAAATCATACATGCTTATGACTTTGTAGTAAACGATTTGGAATAAATTACCAGTTTATAAAATGGGATGTTACTCCTGCTGGACCCCGTAGTTTAAGTTCTATGAAAAAAAGCAAATAAGGGATTGTGATGGAGCAAAATTTGGGACCACTTGTGTATACTAGAGCTGCTAGCTGAATGACAAAATGAGCTAGCAATAACGAGATCGGGAGCACAATGTTCTACACAGAGGATGTGGAAAGTTCAGGAGTGTCTGGAGTGATGAAGGGCTGACTGATGGACAGAAAGAAGGTCACTATGGGTAGAGGTTGGTGAGAAAGATGGAAGAGGAGGCAGAAATCAGAATACAGAAGTTCTTAAAGCCATAATAGACGTTTGGTTCTATTCCAATGGTAGAGGGAAGGTGTTCAAAGTGGGTTAGAATTTTAAATAACACCTTTGCTGCTATCTGCAATACAGAGGCTAGAAGGCAATAATGGAAACCAGAGGTCCATGTGAGACACAGGGGTGACCTGTCTAGGTGGAAAGTGAAAAGATGAAAGAAAGTAGATTGACTTAAGGAGTCCTGTAGAGGTACAGGTGCCTGAACTTATGAAGGAGTGCCTACAAGGAGAGAAGGCGGGCCAGGGGGAAGAGAAATCATGTAACCACTTACTTGAGATGAGCAAGATATGGATTTGACTAAAAATGGACTCAGTTTGAGAAATTGGAGGTATGCTTGAGGACATGCTAAATGTGAGTTTACTGTTAGACATCTGTGGGGGAGGAATAAATTTTCTTCTACCTGTCTAGGCTAGTCTAATAATAAATTCTACATGAGACAGATTAACACGAGAAAATAACCAAATTTGATTACATGCACACGTGGGAACTCCACATACATGACAGAGTCCGCAGACATGTGAAGTTCAGAGAGAGAAAGGGAAAATGAGGTACATATGACATCCAGAGCCAAGGAAGGAAGGCAGGTGCTCTGGGGCTACAGAGGACAGGAAGGTCATTCCCAGGAAGATAAGAGCTGCTACTCAGTGATTAGAAGTTTGCCCTGCCCTACAGATAAGCCATACAAATTTACTTTTCCTAATAACTCTTATTACGGGCAAGGCCTCCAATTCAGATTCTTCCAGATAGTTAAGGGTTGGGGCAGCTGTTTCTCCCAAGCCCACAGCATCATGAAGGCCTTTAGTTCCGCATAATCCGCATCCTGGGGAGGCTTGCTCTAAACCATGTCACAATCAAGCAGAAAAGTCATATGGGCAGTTGGACACACAGATATGTATCTCCAAATGGTGGTTAGAAGTTTCTACAAAGGCAAGATAAGGCACTCTTTCACTGTGGGATACCTCTGCTTAGGGTGACTCATTTGTCCATGTATCCAGCCAACATTGAACACTTCCTGTGTGCCTGCCTCTGCTCTACGTGACAGAAATGCAGGTTAGTAAGATGAACATTCCCTCTCATAAAAGTTACCATCTCATTGGAGGACACAAACCATAAACAGATATAGAAACAAGAATATAGGGGAAGCTGGGATGGCTCAGTGTGTTAAGCGCTTGCTTTGCAGCCCCAGGGGCTAAGGATTGAATCCTGGCCCCGGCCTGTGTGGACCCATATGCTGAACTGGGGTGTGCCCCCATGCGGGAGGCCCCCCGCCCAATTCCCACCCTGCGCAGCCCCGCCCACCTGTGTGGAATGAAACCATGTTGAAGAAAACAGATGATGTACAACTATGGAGACTGCTCTGGGCCCTTCCCTTTCTGTCTGTCTCCCTCTGTCTCTGTCTCTCTCTGTCTCTATCAAATAAACCTTTAAAAAAAGAAAGAGTATACCAGACAGTGATAGATGTTATGATAAAAATAAATCATGGTGGTAGCACACATAATGATGACTTTGTAAGCCTGTTCCTTCTACGTGAATATACCTTAATTTTGGCACACAGGTGTGGGGGTTGGGGAAGAAGGACTTATGTTATGGCAATAAAAGAATCATCAATCTGTTAAGTTACCTGGTGTGAGCATTCAGGTGAAAAACAGATGCTCAAAATTCAGAAGTAGCTTAGAAATGTACTTAGGAGTAGAAGAGGAAAAAAGAGAAAAAGACACTCTGCAAACAAATTAAATTCAGCCTAACTATCAGCATTCCTTTTGCAAATAAGACTTTATGGCCCTCCATCTCCTTGGCTCTTTTGATGCTGCCAGAAAGAAACTAACATTTTTATCTGCTTTTATAACTTGATTCTGTGTGACAATACCCAGAGGGAATTTTCATTCTCTTTTGCCTTAAAATGCATAGATATGGCTTCCCTCTAGTTTACTTCTCTTGCTCCTTTATGTTCAATGTCCTTCTCTGTGAGGAGTAGTATCAATTTATCTCTATCCCTAAGAGGACAAAGGTCAACGCTAAAATAGTTGAATCTGTGAGTGAGAGAAGTTATAAGTGGTCTCAAATCAACCTGTTCCTCCAAAGTCAAAGAAGAAAGTGAGAGGAAAACCAATAATATGGAAGCTGATATACGTCTGATCCAACCATTTCATCTACTACTTCAGGAAGAACCATATAGGCAGGTATAGGAACACTGGGAATCTAAAATCACATTTATACTATGAGCTTACAGTAGAAGAGTAATATTCTGAAGCATGTAACAAAGAAAGCTTAACTGCGCGATCCTGTTGGATTTGTGACAATAATGTGGTTATAACAAATAAAAACTATTTACATAAAAATGGATAATTAATGAGCATTTGCCTCCAAAGTTTAGTTGCTAGCTACCTTTCATCACAGTGCTATGTACTCTATGCAATGCATTCAAAAATAAAACTCGGGGAGGAGGGAAGGCGATCAAACATATGATGATGGAAGGAGAACTGACTCGGTGGTGAACACACAATGCAACACATAGACCATGTAGTGTAGAATTGTACACCTGGAACAAATGTAATTTTTACCAACCAATGTCACCCCAATAAACTTAATAATAAAAATTAAAAATTAAAAATATTAAAACTCCTCCAACCTTATTAACCTTCTACAAATCTCCCTCCTGGTAATAAGCTGGCAACAAATCGTGGGTCTACCTAAAATACAAAGTATAGTTTAACTCTCCAACCAAAGTCATTGAAAATGATCTTTCTGGTTAAAAATTAAATCACAGTACATTGAAACAGCTTTTATTTCGATTACCAGCATTAAATTTTCCCTCATAAAATAATAATGTGATACATCCCCTGTTGGGAACAAGTTTTCCATTGATAATCCAATTAGTGACATAGATTCCAAAAATGACAATCAGATTTTGATCATTATAATAGAAAGTATACTTATAACTTAAATAGAAATGAAGTGATAACAAAGGAGTATAGAGAAGAACTAAGCAAAACTAACATCCCACTTCACTAAGATCATAATTTTGTAAAGTAAAATTTACACTTAGGGATGTCTATCAGTATTTCTATTTTAAAGTTTATATTTACTGAAAAAGCCAACAAGCTATATTCTCCATGAGATATTTTGCAAATTTCTCCATTTGCCTAATATTCCCAGAGAAAACCAGAAAATGAGATATTTTCTTTCCACAAAAATGTCTGTCTTTTGGCAAACATCTCTCTATTTTCTCATTTCTCATTTGTATCTACTAAAATGATGATGCCCTTTTTAACTTCTGGGCTAAGTACATCAGCCTAAAGTAATACTGAAGCATCTCCCTTGCAAGACATCGTATTAGTCAAATGTGGTTGTAGGACTATGAAACAGAAAATGTACCTAATTGATAACACAGTAAAGAGCAGTGGTAATAATTCTGAAAGACTATTAATCTGCTACTTCATAATAGTAACATACTTAGAAACCAGGATGTTCGATAATCAACCAACACTAAGTAGATTCAAAAGTCATGTTTCTGTGTCTACTTTCCTTCCATCGAAAAGGCATGAAATCCTGCCAGGAGAAGACAGGCTTTTAAGTCCACCTACGAGGACTTCAAACAGAATCATCTACCTAGTAATACCATTTCTGACTTGTTGTGTTTTTCTTAACCATAGTTATTTCATTTCAAATTGTGTTGCCTCAAAACTAAACCTAACTTTTTTCCCGAAAAGATTCATAAAAGCAATGAGACCATTTTAAAACATAGACTTTCTAGAATCCCTTTTGGCCATGGATCTATCAGTAGGAAGAGGATTTGGGACAATGAAAAGAGCCAGTCCCTTGGAGGGTGACATCTCAGTATATGTGGAGCCAGTAGAAGCTTTGGGACAAAGAATAACTAGTTTTGAGTGACATTTAGCAGGACTGTTCTGGTAACTGAGTAGAGGATCAAAAGTACTCTTGGGGGGAAGCCGGGATGGCTCAGTGGGTTAAGCGCTCACTTTGCAGCGCCGGGGACCAGGGATTGAGTCCCGCCCCGGCCCGTGCGGAGCCATGTGCTGGGCTGGGAGCTCCCCCAGTTCAGTTCTCTCTCTGTCTCTCTCTGTCTCTCTCTGTCTCTCTCTCTGTCAAAAATAAATAAATAAAATATTTTTTTTTTTTAAAAAGTACTCTTGGAAGCCATCACAATTTCTATGAATACTATATTGTCTACTGAGACCCTAACAAAATCTAAAGAACCTTAGGTGACAATTACAAAACACTGTATAATCTTTGGTATATGAATATAAGCAAAATAAATCTCTATTTAAGAGTAGAATCTTAGTTGTAATTTATCATTTATACTTACCAAAAGTTATCTTGCAAACACTGCTTTCACCAATGGTAGGGCCAATATTTATTGGAGAGAAAAGCCAATGTGCTCACCTTTTAACTTAACAAATATTCCTAAAACAAACCACTCTGTGCCATGCAGTGTGTGAAGTGAGGAAGATACAAAATGTCTCATGGTAGTGGCTACATAAAACATCTTGTAGAGAAAAGAGGCTTTGCTTACTCTTTTAGGAGAGTTTAAAGTTTAAACCTTCTGGTTAGAAAAGAAATTGTCAGAGGCTTTTCAAGCACTTAGTGATAACATGCTGACAGTCACATAACCATCCCTTGTTTGGCAATGGAGATGAGAAGTGGGAGATCTGAGCAGCCTGCCTAAGTCCCATTTTTAAAAACCTCAGTATTTGTCATCACACTCATTATTTCTTTCCATGACCAACGTTAAATTACATTTTTAAAAATCTCATGATCATCACACCTGTTATTTCCTTCTGCAAAATTATATCTGGCTAAATCATGTACTTTACTTGTCTTAACTTTTGGCTATTTCCAAAAATCAAGCCCACTCATAAGTGATAAAAAAAATTGCCATTACTGAGAATATGCAAAAGAATTTGCTATGGGCTTTGAGGGCAATTTCTATAAAGAAGTTCTCTAAAACATTTTAAGTAAAGGTAGCCACATCGGTATTTTTTTTTTCAGTGAATACAATATCTATTTGAATGTAGAAGTCATGTTATAGTTACTAAAATACAATTCTCATCTCATCAGTAACATGTTTTATGTAGTTTTATGAGACACCTAGCAGGCAAGAACAGTAACAGATACTGTTCACCAATTTTCCGGATAACAATTTATTTAGCCATTGGTTCTTCCCTGCATGCACACAAGAACACACACACACACATTAATGGTTGGGAGTTAACCACAGCCTCCTTGGAAACAGTAGAACCCAGCAGATGCCAATAGCTGCAGCAATAATATAAGTGGAACAGCTTTGACGGTCATTTCCTATGACCCACTTAGACCTCTGTGCCAGCATATGGGCTTACCAAGCACAGGGCTACAGTACCGACAACACAACATAGGCAACTGAGCTGGATACTATTATTTTTTCTGATGAACGTGGCCAAAAGTTGAAACCTGTATTCTTCCATGAACGCTTGCAGCCCCCGTAGCCTGAAATGACTGAAGTCCCGCCCCCTGTCCTATCCTCTGAAGGAATTTCAGAATGCTCCTAAAGTAGGCAATGGCTACTCATTACCCAAGGCTAAGAGGCTTGATCTTTAAGGGATGGAAAAATCAAGATCCAGGGCTGCAAAGCTGAGTGAAAAAGAAGACTGTTTCTCAGAGTGAATGGGCCCAAGGTGATAAGGAAATAGGATTAAGGCTTGGAAAGCAAGTCTTTGACAATATTCTAAACCCTCAACTGGATGGGTCATAGAAGTTCTTGGGAGGCTGTAACAGACAGCAACCGGTTCTCAGAGGGCTGCCTACCAGGGCAGAGTAGGCTATTGGATAAGGCCTTTCACTCCTCCCTATTTCATTTATTATTTACATCCTCAATTCCATCACCTGATTTTTTTTTTTTTAATTTGTGCTTGTTTTTACGTTCTAATTCATAAGGCACTTCCTCCCAGGTATACTCCCTACTTCTTTTCAAGCAAACTTAAACACTCCCTTAGATTCTTGTAGCACTTGTCTTATCTACCTACATGTATTCAAGGCCTCACTCCATGCTTGGTACGTAGTATGTATATAAAAAAATAACTGTCCATAAAGAAACAAATAAGTGAAGGAATAAGTAGATTTCCTAATGTTACAGCAAAATTGAAGAACACGAAATAATTAAATTTAATCCCATTCATTTTATGAATGAGCATATAGGTCCAGAGCTTGTCCTAAAATTTCTTTTTACTCTCAGCCACCTCTGTTTCCACAAGAAAGTGCAAACCACTTATTAACATTAGCCTTTTATGTTATCTTATGTAAATTTTCTGTGTAAATTGGTTCGAATTATCTCATTTGGCAAATAGTTTCCATCATAGGTGAAAATGTAACCTACGTGACATGAAATGTCATAAAACCACTGCCGTCACTCTTCTGGAATGCATTAGTGCCTTAAGTTTTTTCCAGAATCCTGTCCTGAGTTATAGTTTAAGAGAAATTAAAGCAGATGAGTCTGGGATTTTTTTTTTTTTTAAGATTTATTTGATTGCTTTTGACAGAGACAGAGAGAGACGGAAGCAGCGAGAGACAGAGAGAAGGGGGAGGGCCCAGAGCAGTCTCCATAGTTGTACGTCATCAGTTATCAACATGGTTTCATTCCACACAGGTGGGCAGGAACTGGGCTGGGGGCCTCCCTCATGAGAGGCATGCCCCCTTGAGCCAGGAGCCAAACTGGGGGGCAAGAACTGAATTGGGGGCCTCCCGCATAGAAGCACACCCCAGTTCAGCATATGGGTCTGCACGGGCCAAGGCCAGGATTTGATCTTCCTCTTCTCTAGTGGCCTGCCTCTGAACTTCCAACTGTCTGAAGCAATGAACTAGGGCCTTTGTCTGCCTCTCCAATTGTATAAATTCATATATTTTTACTGACAGCTTATGACAAAATTCAGTATAGGAAACTAAACATTTAAAGCCCTCCCTAAAATGAACATTTCACAAAATCTAAGTTTCAAACTTTTGCTTCAAATATTCCCACTTTGTTTAACTCTTCCATTCATGTACCAACACACTTAGGTGTTAACTGCCTACTACATGCCAAAGAATGAGCCAGTTATTATTCACAGGGTAAAGCTCTCCTGCCCCCATGTAGTCAAGAGGGGTATGTAACAAGTAAACTAATTCTCACAATTTAGTGTGGCGAGCGCTGTGATTAGGAACAGTGCCAAGCAAAAGTTGAGAACGTGAGAGGGAAAAATATGCTTCTGGCTCAAAAGGCTGAGATGGGCATTAAAACAAGTATTAAACATAAATTTCCTGGGGAAGGAGAAATACCGGTAAGATGAGGTCGCAGAGGAAGGAAAACATAATTGTAAATCTGTATCTGATCACCTCCCAAATTTCATACTTCATTATGAGTACAATACAAAATATTCATTTTAAAACTCATTTGGAAGTCAAGTTTTAGGAATGGTGAAGCAATTTATTTTGATTAAGACTCTGAAAGATAACAATTATATCTCTCAACAAGATAAATTTTTTAAAAAGTAAAAAATCTATTAAAGGCAACAGAGAGCCACCATAAGCAGGCAAAATCATAGATTAGATATTTAAAAGCAATAAAATACCTTCTTTGGGTTAGGTCTATATTGCCATTGCTTTTCCCCTAGAGGCACTTCCCCAGCCACAGTTGATGTAGGATAGAGAGAACTCAAGCAGATGGGCATAGCATTACGGAGTTGAGAAGTCAGTAGTTAGAGTTCGGGGCTCCCAAGGTGGCAGGAATATGGGGGTGGGGGGGGTGGGGGAGATCTACCAAAGAAGGGAGAAGTACTCCCCCGCAAAAAAAATAATCTATGTGTAAACTCTCTTAAAGTTCTTGGCATGGGGAAGCCAGGATGGCTCAGTGGGTTAAGCGTTTGCTTTGCAGCCCTAGGGACTGAGGATCGAATCCCAGCCCCAGCCCGTGCGGACCCATATACTGAACTGGTTGTGTGCTTCCCATCCGGAGGCCCCCAATTCAGTTTTCATCCCACCGGTTCAGCCCCTGGCTTGAGGGGGCGTGCCTCCCATGCAGGAGGCCCCCAGACCAGGTCCCCCTGCGTGGCCCCCGCCCACCTGTGTGGAACAAAACCATGTCAAAAACTGATGACATACAATTATGGAGACTGCTCTGGGCCCTTTCTCTCTCTCTCTCTCTCTCTCTCTCTCTCTCTCTCTCTCTCTCTCTGTCTTTGTCTCCATCAAAAACAATAAAATACATCTTAAAAAAAAAAAAGTTCTTGGCAAACCCCTAAGCTGTAATAATTAAGAAAAACTCCAAGAAGCTTAGAAGAAAGAAGCCACTAGAAGTCTGAAAGGGCTCAGCAAAGAATTTAGTTACTACACATCACTAAGGGAGCCAATGTTTGGAGTTTGCATCCTACATTCGAAGGTTGAAGAGTCATTAAGGGCTTTCCAGAGATGTGTCACAAAGCATAAGAGTAAGCATGGCACAAATCAAGGTGACAAGCCAGTAACTGAACTGTCTACTAGATCAAATAATTAACATTCATGAGAGAAAGATAATAGAGTCCAGTCTCTATAAAGCATTACATAGAGCATTGTTTATATAATCAAAAATTACTACACATTAATAAACAAGGGTTAAAGATGACCAAAAGCAATCAATAGAAACAGTCCATGATGTGTTGGAATTAGCCCACTAAGACTTTTAAGAAGTTATAATAAATATGCTTAAGAACTTTAAAATAATAAGTCATAATAATCTCAACAGAGACACTATAAAAAATGAAAATTCTAGAACTGAAAATTATATCTGAAATAAAACTCTCACTGGATGAATATGAAAAAAAAGACTGAAGAATAAAACATTAATGAACTGGAAGACATATCAATAGAAATCCATTCTGAGGAAAGAGAAAAAAAGAATTGGAAAAGGGGAGTAAAGCTTCCTTGATATGAAGGATGACAGCAAGCAGTCTAACCACATGTAATTGGACCCCCAAAAGAGGGAAGAGTAGAAGATGGAGAAAAAGTGCTTGAAGAAATAATAATTAAAATTTCCCACATCAGTGAAAAAAATTAACTTACCAGTACATATCCAACTACTAATACATGCAACAACGAGGATGAACCTCAACACATTAGGTTAGGTGAAAAAGGCAGACATGGAAGGGTACATGCTATGCAGGTTTGTTTATATGATTCTAAATCAGAGAAAACGAATCTATGGTGACAAAAAAGAACATGTTTGCCCATAGGGAGTGGGGAGAATAGAAGAGAAATGAGGAAACTTTCTGGGGTGACGGAAAAGTTCTATATCTTGATGATAATGATGATTTATCAGAATGCATCGGATTTTACATGTGCTTAAGATCTGTGCATTCTACTGCATAAAAATTGTGCCTCGATAAAAAATGGAGTCTAAAGAAGAGAAACTCAGTGTTATCAAATTCCGTTCTGTGTTAAAATGAGTCAATATAGGCCATTCAGAGTGTCAAAACTGGCACCTGAGATAACAGGGAGCAAATGTAGCTTTTGCTGTAGCTTAGCCCTGGGGGGAGGGTTTATCTGCTTGGAGCTGGTATCTTTCATCAGCATACACCACGGTTTCCATCAAAGAAGTTCCTATAATAATGGAGAGTATTGTTCCAAAAAAATCTCTGAGGTCACTCAGAACACACTGACAAATCCTTACACTCACTGTCTCTTAGGTAATAAACTGCTTTTTTGCATGGCCCAACTGGAGTCCTGCTGGATGTGCAGCCGAACCAAGCCCAGTGACGCTTAAGGAGTGTGTGGGCCTCGCCGAGCTTCTCTTGTGGCCCGTGGAACCCTTCAAGTCCCCTGCTTGTCTTCTCACCTTCCAGTCAAGAGTGTCCCTAATCTGCAGCTGTGGCAGACAGCATCTGTGTGCTTTCAGAACGTACTAAGGTCCACGAGGGACCCTGGCCAGCTACCCCAGACTGTCTGGGACAACTGAGAGTGAGTGAACACCCACGAAGACAGAGTCGAGTATCACAGGACTTACCTGCTCCAGCAAATTGCTATGGGACCACGTCGAGTCCAGGCTGAGTTGTCTCTCTTGGAACCCTGCAGAGCTAGTTGACCCCTGAACAATATGGGTGTGCACTGCACAGATCGACTTACACACAAATTTTTCTCAATAAGTGCTGTACATGTATTTTCTCTTCCTTATGATTTTTCTTAATAACATTTCTTTCCTCCAACTTACTTTATGGGAAGAATGCAGAATATAATATGTAGAACATATAAAATATGTGTTCATCAATTGTTTATGTTATCTAAGGAAGACTACTAGTAATTAAGTTTTGGGACAGTCAGAAGTTATATTTGGATTTTGGACTGGGCAGTGGGTCAGGGACCCTAACCTTTGCTGTTCAAGGGCCAACTGTATTCCTAAGAGTGAGGGCACATCCATGCAAACTGTCACAGTAACAACCCTGCCACACTTTGAACATCTGAACTGAGATTCACTTTACTGGATTTGGAGCCTTAGTCTGCCTTCAAATTTCAGCCTGGGGTCTTAGACCAGTTATAGATCAGATGCAGCCTCCTATGGAAGAAAAAGAAACGTACAAATTAGAACAACAAGCATATATTTTGGGGGGATGATCTTCATTATTCTTCTCATTTCTAAATATTTATTTATTTATTTATTTATTTTTAATTGTTTTTGCCAGAGAGAGAGAGATACAGAGACAGAGAGAGAACTGAAGCGGGGAGCTCCCAGTTCAGCACATGGGTCCGCACGGGCCAGGGCCGGGATTCGATCCTCAGTCCCCGGGGCTGCAGAGTGAGGGCCTAACCCACTGAGCCATCCCGGCTTCCCCTCTTCTCATTTCTAAATGAAGATATGAAGTGGTTACCTAAAGAATAAGGAGAAATCCTTACATTTCTGTGTCTCTCTATTCTCTCATAACTTCTAGTATAACATTTCCCATTTTATACGATGTTATAACTGCACAAAGTCATGTAAGAGAATGTCAAGTGAGATTATCTTATTCTGGAATTGAGGTCAAGGCCCAAAGCAGAGAAGAAAAGAACACCATGTACCTCTCATTCTACATAGACGGGGGCCTAGGGCCGTGGGCTATTCTCAGCCCCACAGGCGTTCCCAAGTAGTCAGGTCAAAACACTGTCACTCCCAGCCATGTAAAAAAAAGCCTGTGGCGAGATGCCATCAGTCTCGTAGGGCACGTGGTGCCTGTGGAGAAGGGCTGTTATCCCCCCGCCCTGCCCCCTCCCCCACTGGAGAAAGGAGGCATCACCTGCCCCAAGCTAAGTACGAGAGCTCCAAGGGAGCCCAAACCCCACCGCATCAGAAACGAAAACTGAGGCTTCCTGTCTCCACTAGACCTGCTGAAAGGCAAAGCCTCCCCCAGTCACTTCGGTGTTTCACCTCTAAATGGGTTTCTTTCTCTTTTATGTGGTAAAATACCCATAACATAGAACTTCCTGTCCCAGCGACCCCGGAAGTGCATTTCTGTGGCACTGAGCACAGTCGCACCACTTTATAGCCATCATCGCCTGTGAGTTCCAGTAGTATGTAAGTGTGTTCACTGATTTTTGGGTCATCCAGGTCACATCATTCAGTCAGATCTTAGTGGAGGGGTCTGTGAGGCTACATACTGTATGTCCCTTGCAGTCTCTGTATCCCCATGCAAGGAAGAAAGTGGTGCCCGCCATAAGGACCCTCAATTTTGGCGGAGTATTCGAACAAAGGGACAAATGACGAGACCTGCTCTAGGGTCTTCCGGAGGCAGTAGAGCTATGGCAGGAGTCTGTGTTGAGAGGGCCTGAGGAAACTGCAGTATGTCTGGGAGGACACGAAAATCAGAAGGGGACAGGAGGTGGTCTTGAGGGTTTGGTAGCTCCACATGAAGAAACATGGGATGGGTGGAAGGACACAGACTATAAAAGTAAGGAATGGTATTGCCAACCCACAGAGAGTTTTTGAGATAATAACAGTGGGGCTGTCAGAAGTGGATCTAGGAGACAGAGGGGCCAGGAGAGACCTATGTGGAAATCACATCAGCAAAGGCCACCAGCAGCAAAACACATCACTGATCTCTGCTTTTCCAACCCCACTTCCTGCTCCAAGCAGTTGGTTCTTAGAATACATATAGAAAGGAGATGGATCCACAGCCAGACCACAATGTCCAGCTCAAGGTAATCAAACTTTAAACCGATTGTGAGACCCCCCCAAAAAAATGTTTCTTAATAGACCAAACTAATGCTTAAATACTGAATTGGGCTGTTCTGAATAAAGACGACCAGAGAGATGTGGAATCTTTTTTTTTTTTTTTTTTTTTTTTTTTTTTTTTTTTTTTTTTTTTTAAGATTTATTTTATTGTTTTTGACAGAGAGACAGAGACAGAGAGAAGGGCGAGGGCACAGAGCAGTCTCCATAGTTGTGTGTCATCAGTTTTTGACATAGTTTCATTCCACATGGGGAGAGGTGGGGAGTAGGGCAGAAACAGGGCTGGGGGCCTCCACGTGGGAAGCACACCCTAGTGAGAACCGAACTGGGGGTTACACCCCAGTTTAGAATATGGGTCCACACAGGCCAGGGCTAGAATTTGATCCTCGGACTTGGGCTGCAAAGCAAGCACTTCACCCATGGATTCATCCCTGGCTTCCCCACAGCTGTGAAATCTTGGTAAAAATTTTAAAAGAATGATTATCTAACCGAGAAAGAGAACTTGGCAGGGTGTGTTATAAGAAAGCATTCGAGACACTATAGTAATACTGAAACAGGATGTAATTCCTCAAACCTGTGACCTGCACAGGGGGAGGAGCAAGAGATAAGATGGGGGAAGACAGGAGCAACCAAGAGAGGATGAAGATTAGAATCCAGCTAAGGTGAAGGAAACCCTCTGAATGGGCTGAAATAGGTCATAGCGTTAGAATGGCTGTAATGTAGAACATTGCGAAGGAGGAGCGAGAGAAAAGGAAAACCGTTAGGAGGTGCTTCTTTCATCCTACTTAGAAGTAATAATGACATAGTGAATAGGAGAAAAAAATCAAGAGGAGGCAGAAATTACTAGGCTCAACAACTAATCAGAAGTAGAAGCTCAGAGAGAAAATGAGGTCTAAGAAAAAGTCTAGGTTTTTGGTTTGGTTGGGTGGATGAATAATAGTGACCCATCTCTCTAACGTAAGACATACAGAACAAAGAGAAAGTTTCTTTGTGTAGTAAGAAAAGATGATGACGACCCTATGTCCCTCAAATGTAAGACGATGTATATCTCAGGCACACAGTAGAGTCTCACGGTTTAATGAATAAATATGTTTAATTTGTGGCCAGTTTGGAGTAAGATGCTCACAGGATGGCCACATGAATATGTTTTGGTAGAGAGTTGGACACACTGGTCTTGGAGTTTAGGAAAGCAAGATCATATGGAAAAGACAAATTTAGGATCATCAGCACACAGATGTTTGTGAATGAAAGGGCACTGAGATCAGAAACTTGGAGAACAATATGTCCAGAGTCAGGCAAAAGAAGAAAACCCATCCAATAGAAAGGCCAGCAGGAATCCAAGAGAAACAGGGGAAAGTGGTATCACAAAGCCTAAGAAAAGATCAACCTTCCAGAGAGGAGTGGTCAGCAATGATAAACGCTCTAGAAAGGTCAAGGGAGGTGAGAACTGGAAACTTCTGACTGGTGCAGAACCTAGAAAGCCATTGGTAACACCAATGAAGGCAGTTTCAGGGTCATATTGGGAGGAGAGGCCACATTTCCATGAGTTAGGAAATGAATGGGAAATGAGAAATAGAGGCTCTCCGTGTTGCCCGTTTTAAGAAGCTTACATTCAAAGGGGAACTTGAAGATGGCATGATGGCATAGCGGTCATGGCGGAAGGGATGTGGCACAGAAAGACAAGTGAGGGAAAACGTGTTGGCTTGGTTTTCTCATTACTGACAGCCTCCCAGAACTCTCCCTCTCCAAGAAGTGGTGATGAATTAAGCAAGGAAAAATAAAGCAAGATGCGATGAAATATAACGAGGGGTTTTAGGCATCTTTGAAAGTTATAGCCTTGATTCAAGCTTTTCTTGCTTTTATGAAAGAAAGACTTTCAAGCTCAGTAGGTTGAACGCTTGCCTTACAAGTGCAAAGTCCAGGGATCGAGTTCCAGCTCGGGTCCAGGCAAATGCATGTGCTGAACTGTAGTGCAACTGGTAAGCCCTGGGGTGGCACAGTGGTGAAGGTTCCTGCCCCCGTGTGGGAGGTTCTCGGTTTGGTTCCCACCTTGTGCGGCTCCACATCCATCTGTGTGCAATGAAACCATGTCACAACTAATGATGTACAACCATGGAGACTGCTCTGGGCCCTCCCCCATCTCTCTCTCTCCTCTTCTCTCAAACAACAAAAATAAGTAAATAAATCTTTTTTAAAAAGTAAAAGAAATATTTGCACCTGAGAAATCTGGACAATACATTAGCCAAAATAAGAAAATAAAAACTGATCAATATCCCCTCAATCAGAGAGCCATTGCTAAATTTTTGCTACTATGTATTCATCGTTTTTTTATTTTTACATGCATAAACATAAAATAAAATGTAGCTCTTACTTTGACCACATTTGTAAGTTGCTTTTTATCTAAATCTAACAATATATTATGAGTATATTTCATATCATTAACTACTCTTCCGTACCTTGATTTTAGTACTTGATTCAATAAATACTGTATCTATTGAACTTTAATGAATTATTGTCCTTGACAAAAGCAGGGAGGGTTCTTTGGGGTCAAACATCTTTTACCTCTGCTATGTCATGAAGCAATAGAAACCCCAGGTCAGCTGTTTTGGAATGCAAAAAAGCAGAAAGATTAAAATGCTGAAGAACTAAAACTTATTTTTAGTGAAATAAAGAGTTCCACAATGATTTCTGACAGAACACAGGATGAGTCTGTCCGGAATAGGTTCCCAGGACTCAAAATGCTTATTGATTAAAACAGAATTCATCCTACTAGAATGGTGTTAAGACTGAGGGCAAGATATAAAGGACAGGACGGGGAAAGGGGGGGTAGGGAGAGTGATAGACACACAGGAAGCGTAGTCTACTTGTGAAAATACAGTCAGGAGTCTAGAGCCCCAAACCAAAAGAAATGCTCACTGGAGGTATTACAGAGAGGCAGAACCCAGAGGTGACACTGAGGAAATGGCTTCATCTTAAGTCACAGGAGCTTCCACAATGAGCGAGAACTGTAAGAGGAGGTTCAGCCTCGATTTGGTGGAAGATGTGGGTAGAACAGGACAGTAATGTAGCTTGGGTCTTAGAGAAGAGAGGAACCCAGACTGTGAGGGGCACAGGTAGGTAGTGCCTCAAAGTCTGTGTTGAATTCTTTAGCCTCATGGCAAGTTCCCATCAGTATGAGAAGCAAGAGAATAGAGAAGACAGAAACCTTTATTTTTGCTACAGCAGGATGATCAGCCTGCCTCACCTTTTGGCATCTAACGGAGCTTTCTGGGCGCTCTGAGCTCAGCTTTCTAGGTGCTAGGGGCTCTGCTTGGTCAGGGAAGAAAAGAAAGGACATACAAACATTATGTGTATGGAAGGCCAATGTTTTCTTTCTCTGTTCTCAGCAAGTGGCGGCCTAAGCATAAGGTGGACCCAGAGAGTACATTCTGTGGTTTCAACTTTACAAAAGACAGTAAAGGGAGTTTAAGCAAGTCCAAGAGAAGTGCAGCAAGAGAAATGGGGGCTTTATGCTTTGGGTTAACAGCTCTTGGTTGCATAGGAGTTACAAAAGAGCAAGCTGACATGGAGGCTGCAGAATATTTGTCATTCCTGACACATGTGCCAAGTGAATGGCATAAGAATGCTCTTTCAATCCCCAAGTAGAATACACTTTCTGACCTCTTCTGGTCTGCCCCACACCCACCACTCCATCGCCCATTCCCTGACAAATGCAAGCTTTCTCAACTCTGATGAACTGCATGTGAAACTTTCAAGAGGCCAATGTCTGAGCTACATGGTATCATTTATGTACATATTATATGGGTAGGGAGCGTTTTTCCCTTCTTCCTGTCTAGGTTCATCAGCTGTCCTAATAATTGACATAAAACAGATTAACAGAAGAAGAAGATTTCATTCATATATCCAGGAGCCGTAAGGATATGAGGCTCGTAGAAGTGACTCAAGCAGGCATGCATTTGTGAAAAATGGGCAAAACAGAGGGGTTTGGGCTCGAGGTAGCAACTTAATGAAGAAGCAACAGGTTTGTTTATGCAGCTTTCTCTGCCCCGGATTTTCTCTCTCTGCAAAGGATGCTTTCTACCCCCTGAGTATGAAGCAGATAACTTCACATGGGAGATTTATTTCCTGGGGGACCAAGGACCGTCAAGATGACTTCTCTTTATCTTAGCCCTGAAGTTGGTTGAGGTCAGGGTCCTGGTGTGACTCACAGCTGAAGTCCCACAGCACTGCTCTGGGCAGAAGCTGAACTCGTGTTTGTTGAATGACTATGGGACCTGGGCCCCCTCCATGCTGAGCTCAGAGCCCCACAAGACCCCTCTGTGGGATCCCGGGCAACGTCACCTATGTGCCCCTCATCTGGTTCCCATCGGACATGAAGAAATGAATCCCAGGTCTTGAGGCTTTCCTTCCTCCTCCAGCCCTGACCACAGGGCCTTGTCCCTCGCTGCTCACCCAGCACTCTGCCCGGCGGGGAGCAGAGCAGGCACTGAGAGCTCCGGGGCTGGAACCAGATGGCCCCCAGGTCACTGTGAAAGGCACTGTGGAACAGAAACCAAAGCTCTGACAGCAGGGGGTTGTTTTGTGATGTTAAACAGGTTCCATGTAAAGCTCTCAGGGCTGCCTGCATTGCTCCCCAACAGTGGTGATTATTATGATCGACTTCTCTTGAAGTCGGTGCCACCACCCCTGAGGCCACCCCGAGCTGGTGCCCTGATGTCCTGACCGCCTGCCACCATGTGGGATTCTCACTTGAAGGCGGTGAGACCCTCTTACTGTGACTCTGAGCGGCACATTCATTTTCAAAGGACCCGGCCGGCATGACTCCCCAACACCTTTCAGAACGTGTGATGTGCTGACTCACGGGTCCCTCTCTTCCTGGAGACACCCCGTCTTCGAGTTCCAATGGATAAACCAGAACGCCCATTTCTCTCGCTGTGGGGACTCCAGAGGCCCTACAGTGTCTCTGGGGAGTCACAGCTAGCTTCAGCTGTCTGTACTTCCTCAATTCCTTCCGTTTTTGGAACACCTGCCATGTGGTATGTGAAGTCCTTCTTGCACACGCCATCCCCTGGAACTCAACACCACCCCCAAACTCTCTCCCCCACGAATACCACCAAGACAAGCTGGCACACAGAGAAGATGTCACGCCAAAATTTCTAGTACTGAAAAGAGCTTCCATCACTGCCAATAATTTGAAGCCAAACAGTAAATCCTGTGCTAGAAGTACTCGGACCTCGTTTTCTCTCAGGCCTTTTTCTGAGAGAAGTCCCTTGTGACCTTGTCCCCTCCCTGCAGTTCCTCTTCCCTTTTGGCAGAGCTGTTCATGAGCTCACGGTCACATGTTTTCCAGATCACCCTGGACACTCTGCCTTTCACCCCCACAGAGCCTCTCTTGGTAGCACCCTCACATGTGCCACGTGTCTAATGCAGCTCCAAGGCTGGTGACTAGAATGACATGTTGCTATCCTGCTGGAGTGGGCAAAGCAAAGAATATTGGGGAAATGCAAAGGTTACATTCTGTGGAAGAAAAATAGTCTCTTTATCACCCTGCCTCACGGGCCTCTCCCTTCCAATGGACTTTTTTTTTTTTTTTTTTTTTTTTTGCCATAAGGAATTTACTCTAATGAGGTGTAGCTATTGATTGAAATCCCATATGAGAGCATCTAGCACAGTGCGTATATATATCCCATGGATATATATAATCTTCTTTTCATTAAAGCAAATTTAAGATTATTATAGGGCTTCATTTGGCTTCCTATCTTAAACTAGGCTGACTTCTTTGTTCTTAACTGTTAAATGTATAGGGGTGATATTGATTGATAACAGTTACATTGTTTCCAGGTGTGCAATTCTACATTACATTGTCTATACATTGCATTATGTGCTCACCACCTAGAATCAGTTCTCTTTCCATCCCATGGACATTCTTTCGAGAAATAGATTAAAAAGTTATCAGAGTCATATGAAACCACAAAAGGCCCCGAATCACCAAAGCAATCTTCCGGGAAAAAAAAAAAAGAAAAAGGCTGGAGGCATCACGCTCCCCAACTTCAGTCTATACTACAAAACGTCGATAATCAAAACAGCGTGGTGTCGACAGAAAAACAGACCTACAGACCAAGGGAACAGAACGCAAAACCCAGAAATAAACCCACAATGGCTCTTAATCCATCACGACAATGGGCAACCCAGCTTCGCAGTGGGCGAGCAGGGGAAGGCATACCTCTGTGTGTGTGATGCGGAGCGTGTGGAAATGTGGAGAAACAAGAAGGCAGACACGTGGACACACCAAAGTTTATGAATCCACAGCTACACAAGACCCATGCCAGCAGAAATAAAACCCCATCTGGCCCACACAATCATATCCTCATTATTAAATGAGACGCCACATTACTTTCATCAGACTGGCACTTGACCTATTCAAAACACAAGCTTGAAATTCTAAGTTGGTTCCCGGATATGAACAGTGGCAGGTGGAATCTCCTTGTCACAGCAGCTGAGTGACTGGCAGTAGGCAAGCGTGAGGATGGCAGAGCAGCGTACCCCAGTGTCTGTTACAGCCAGGATAATGCAGGCTTGTCACTGATGTTGTCACGGAGCAGCTGACGTTGACTTTGAAAACAGTAAATGTCATACAAAAGCGTAAGTGATTTGTAGATGAGACTCAAGGAGCACTTAAAACCTTCAATGTGATGACATGAGATACCAACAGATTGCACGTCTTGTGATTATGGCCACAGAGGAAAAAAAATGAGAAAAGAAATAACTATTTGAGAGCAATAAGTTGCAAAGCACGAACCACTTCCCACCTCACCCTCTCTCCCAACTGTAGGAATACTCAGCCCATCTATCAATCTGACTAACTAATAATGCCTTGCTTCTTTAAGTAAGAAAAGCAAAAGCACTCAAATCAAAAGTCAGCCTGTTCTCTACTGCACTGTGCTGCCTGACAATACACCATCGGGCAAAATGCAACAGGCCTTGCTAAAAAGGCAAGGAGAAAAAACAAAAACAGAAAATTCAAGACCGGCTATAAGCCACCGCCAAATTGATCAGACACGGGTGACCTATTTAAAAACAGCTCATCTTCCAGAAAACAGAAGTCCAGAAAGGTTTGCTTCCATTGCTAGATCGGTTACCAAGAACAGAACAAGTTCAGGGATGAGAAATCAGGAATTGGTCACACGCCTCACTTCTCTTATTCTTCGTTCCCTCTTCACTCTTCTATGTGGCAGTGACCTGACCTTGTGCTTCCATTGCTTCTTGTCCTCTGATGTCACCTCAGTGTCTCTCTCAGTGTCCGTCTCAACTGCTCTCGGCTTCTTTCTCAGTCTTCCTGGGTAAATTCTACCAGTTTCCAGAGCTAGGAGACCCTGTGGATTGGCAAAATGCACTGGCTTCCATATTCTATCCTTCCTGCCCTGTCTATACTTCCACGCTGCCTGAGCTATTTCCTAGTCTGTTCTTGCAACCCTCGTGTCCTCATATAATCTTCACTACGTTTTCCATCTTTACTACTCCTTTTCCCCCAGTACTTTTGTAACCACAAAACCTGCTCAAAATGGTCCCACACTAACAAGATCCTGAGCTGCAGTTCAGACATGACAGACTAACACTGCAGTCATGCAGCAGAAGCAGCCTAGAGGAGAGACCTGGACCCCCCCCCGACACACACTGGGAACCAAAGCGCCCATCACACCCCACACCCCACCCCCACACGTAACCAAAGGACAGGGACACCGCCGTCACTGGAACACCGAAACTCTTTCAGAAGTGTAGGGCCTACTGTCCAGGAAGGTCCTTTACCATAAAGGACCAAGTTTCAAGGTCCTCCAATTAAAACTTGCCCACCAGCACTGCCATACACAAGTTTCCTTAAACCCTTAAAAACCCTTAACCTTGGGGAAGCTGGGATGGCTCAGTGGGTTAGGCGCTCACTTTGCAGCCCCGGGGACTGAGGATTGAATCCCGGCCCCGGCCCATGTGGACCACGTGCTGAACTGGGGAGCTCCCCCAGTTCAGTTCTCACCAGGGTGAGACCCCGGCCCAGTTCCTGCCCTGTGCAGCCCCGCCCACCTGTGGAATGAAACTATGTGGAAAAACCAATGATGTGCAACTATGGAGACTGTTCTGCCCCACCCCCCTTCTCTCTGTCTCTGTATCTCTCTCTCTCTCTGTCAAAAACAATAAATAAATCTTAAAAAAACAACAACAACCTTAACCTAGTCCAGCGAGCAAGATGGGGTTGAGGCACTATTAGGTCCCCCATCTTGTATGCTGGCACCTTCTTACCAATAAACCTTACTTTACCCCAAATGCTGATGCTTTTGCGTTTTGGCTGTTTGAAGCACTGGATACGTGAACTTTGGCTCGATAACACATCTACTGGGGTTCCTTTAATTATATGTTCTTATAACCCAGTCCACCAACTCACCGCCGAACTTTCAGTGCGAAAAACCCACTTCCTTGCTACACAGGTCAGTTTTCTGTCTAATATCTGCCCTCACTTCTCACAGTGCCCCTTGACTAAGGTGACCAGATTTTAACATTGGTAAAGCGGGACACCATTGACCAGGGGGGAGGGGGTTCTTGATGAAAAATGTGGTCTATCTCCCGCCGCTCCCTAGCTTGTCGTGCATTCTTTCCAAAAATCGGGACATTTTTAAAACGCCACGGGACGCGGGACAAATTGTTAAAAATCGGACTGTCCCGCCAAAAGCGGGACGTCTGGTCGTGGCCTTGACACTTCTGCCCAGGCTAGGCTCCCTCAGCTCAGCTCAGGCAGACATTCATATTACACAACCAAACACAATACAGAACAGCCCTAACTCAGCCCTGCCCATGAGAAAGGGGCATTGTATTCTTTCTTTAATGAAACAGAAACATCGCAGGCTTCATATAATAAAAGTGCATGTGTCAGCTACTAGGGATGAACTACAATATTAATTATTGTTATCAAATGAGAGAGCGCAATAGAGGATTTTCTTTAGAAAAGGAAAGGCTCGGAGACTCCAACCTAGAGTTTCAACCTTGCCTTTTTGGTTCTTCTCTAGCCCAGGCACAACCGCGACCTCAGAAGTGCCTCCTTCATGTCTTCTTTTGTGTGCTCTCTATACTAGGATGATCTGGCAGACCACTGTCAGCATGGCTTACAGTGGAACCACTATATCTCAGCATCTCATGCATAACGTTTTTTATCTTCAAAATGTAAATGGCATCGTTTCCCCTAAGGAAGGCAGAAGGCTCTTCAAAATGTAAGACGTCTGCTCTGTTTTCCATATACTACTTGGTGTCATCAACAAGGAAAACTAGCACACAAACTCCAGGATTACGTATAATAAGCCACTATTTCCCAAGCCCTCAACTGTTCCCACATCATAAAGGAGCTTTTGCTGAGAGGCACATTAACTTCTTTATTTATCACTGAAACTCAGTCCTGATGGGTTTATATTTAAACCTGACTAAGTGAAGTGGAGAATGTAAGACTAAAATCATGACTCTCCATAGTTCACTTTCTAAAGCTGAGCGGTATCACACCTATAAAAAGAGATAACTACTATGCAAATACAAATGAATAAAGAACACTCACAGAAAAGCTCTTCAGCAAAGATAAATATCCTGAATTCTTCTACTGAGGAAATTATATAAACCAGGAAGGTGTGTCTAAAATCAGACATAACTGAGTTCAGGTCCCAGTTCTGCTACTGCTGCTGCTGGCTGAGAACCTGAGCAAGTTATTTCACTTCTATGAGCTTCTTTTTATCTGGTAAAAAGAGATCATTCCTAATACTCTCAAAATTAAAGGCAAGCATCAATCAATGTCACCCCAATACATTTAACAATTAAAAAAAAATTACAATCACATAAATTATTATAAAAATCCTCAGCAAATGCCAGCTCCTGTTCCCTCTTCCATAGGTGTCATTCAAAATGCTCATTAAACCACTGCTCTTACTGACCACTCTCCAGAATCCGGGTCTTTCTCTTTTTAAACTACCCAGATTGGTGCTTCCCCAGGACCTTTGCACTTGCAGTTTCCTGTGCCTGGAGGGCTCAACCCCAAAATCTTATGGTTCATTCTTCCTCATTCATCCGTCAGCCCAAATCTCACCACCTCAGAGAAATTTCCCATGCTCCCAACATTCCACCTTGTTACTATTGTATCATCATGTGGTGTATCTATTGCCAAATGAGTTCCTCTTATTTGTAGTTTCACTGTTTACTGATTGGTCTACACACACAGACACATACACACACAGAGTGTCCATGAGAGATAAGGTCCTGAATTCCTCGCTGACGGCCAGATCAGCAGTGTTTTGACCTGGTCCTGAGAACAACGAAGAACCACAAAGTGAGTGAGAAACTTACCGTCTTCGAAACAGCACTCTGGTCCCAGTGTGAAAGGGGACTGGTTCTAGAAAACGCAAAATTATAGAGAGTAAAAAGATCAGCAGTTGCCACGAGTTAGGGGAAGGAGGGATGGATAGACACAGCACAGTGAAACTTTCTGTATAATAATGTAATGCTGGACACATGTGAGTATCCCTTTATCAACACCCGTAGACCACACAACACCAAGAGTGAACTGTCATGTAAACTATGGACTTTGGGTGATGAGGATGTGTCATTGTTGTTTCCTGGACTATAATACATGTACCATATTTGTGGGGGCATTTGCATGTGTAGAAGCAGAGTATGTAAGAATATGGGATATCTATACTTTCTGCTGAATTTTCCTACAAATCTAAAACTAATAATTACATTTTTCACATATGAATCAAAGACAAAACTCTAGACAGGGTGATGGAATATAACTGGCATAATCCAGGCCAAAGAGGGCAAAGACCTAAACTACTGCTCAAGGAGACTCTCACAGGCTAGGGTATACTTCCTATTGGTGTATAAATGCCCCTCTCAAAGCAGGGCATGTTGGCGAGGGCACAGCACCACAGACATGATCCCTCTGGCATTGAGTTTAATGGGTCTGCTACTTGTATTGATCCATCTCTTTTGCTTCCTATTAACTTTTTTGAAAAGATATTAATCACAACAGCCAGTTCCTCTAATAGGCTCGTAAGGAGTTTACAGTGAAGTAAATCCCAAAGATATTTCACATAAAACACTGTCAACACACATTTTCTCCATTTTACATATTCAAACATCCTTGCTGGTTTCAGACCAACCTGCTGAGCTCTTGTTATCTTATTTATGCCTTTCAGTCATTCATTCAATATACTATCAGGCTAATCCCTCCTTCCAGCATGTGTCTCCCATGTATTTTATAAGCACGCCTTCTGTAGTTTCATCCCACTGCAGCAAATGATTCCTTATAAGCAACTGGCGAGCACACACACTTTCAGAACCCACCAATGTATGTCACTCGTCATTTCAAGCTGTGTTCTACACACTCGATTCCAGTGCAAGAAAGGGGCTGCTGGGAATTTTTGTATTTCTTTATGGAAAACATTCTTGAAAGAGTTGACCAGCGTAGGGCCCACAGGTCCCTGTGGAACAAATACAGAGCACTCCATCCACATGTATGTCAATGCACTCATCCCATTTCTTTAGTTCAGCTGTGGAACCACTTGCCTCCATGTTGGCCACAAGGCTGTCAGGAAGGAGCCCATTCATTCCGGAGGGCTGTGCTGAGACTAACATCGCAGTGTCAGCTGAGAATGCCCGCTACACACCAGGCACCATTCTGGTGGACGCAGCAAACCCCCTGTCCTCCAGGCGTCTATATTCTAGAGAAACAGCGATCCAGTGGTACGGGAATATTCTAAGCTTTTCCACACACTTCTGTTTGTTCTGCTTATCAGGCTTTCTCGGAGGATGTTCAGGTGAGGATACTCTTGAAAGTCCATACTTCGCCTAGGTGTTGGTCCTTATACCTTACTTCCTTCTGGTTTTATACATACTCTTTTTAAAATTTTGAGCTCAGTGCACTGATTCTGACATGGAGACATTTATGTCCTTAGGTGCCTCCCTGTCTGCACACTCCTTGTGATCACAGCTGGGGACAGACAGGTTTGCCTCTGGCCCTGGCTCTTCCACTTAGTGGCTATTACCTCGGCAGATTACTCAGTCTCTCACAGCCCATTTTCTGGCCTACACAATAGGAATAATCACACGTACTGCAAAGCTAACTGATACAAAGCACTTAGCAAAGTGCCCAGCAGATTTAAAAACCCTCAGCATTTTTATACATAAAACCTAATCCTATGGTTTCAAGTTCTCTTACTGTCAGTTCTTGATAATCCCATCAGATCTCTTCTTTTTCTCTGAAATTCTCAACTTTGTGTTCTAGCTGCAAGGTCACTTACTCCAAGGTGTTCTGTAACCCTACAGCCCAGGTAGTCAGCCTCACTTATAAGACTGGTCCACGAGGACCAGGAGCTTGGTTTCCTGTCTTATTCAAAACGGAATCCCCAGTAACTAGTATAATTCCTGGCACATAATAAGGGCATGCAAGGGCGATACGGGATAGCTCAGTGGTTGAGAGCTTGCCTTGCAGTCATGAGGTCCGTGGTCCAATTCCCGGCCCTGGCCCATGCAACCCCATACACGGAGAAGGTTCTCACCTCCCGTGCAGGAGGTCCTCAGTTTGGTTCCCACTCCGCGTGGGCCCACATCCATCTGTGTGGAATGAAACCATGTCACAGCTAATGGTGTACACCTATGGAGACTGCTCTGGGTCTTCCCCCTTCTCTCTCTCTCTCTCTCTCTCTCTCTCTCTCTCTCT
>PVKE010011338.1:0-40499 GCA_004027555.1 Craseonycteris thonglongyai | reverse complement strand
CAAAGGCAAAAACATCAAGTTGACTATATCAGAGAATGATTGGCTCACAGATCCAAATAGCCCAGTGCATTGGTCATGGCTAAAAGTTCAGAGTGCATATTTTGACATGATCTCATTCTTTCTATTGTTCTTCACTTGGTCCTCTGCCTGTTCCTGAACCAATCGCTGTAGTAATAAGATACATATGTTCATTAGCTCAGGCCAGGGCCCACCCTGAGCTAGGCTATGGTCAGCTTCAATCAAAACAGTGACATGGAATAAGGACTGGTTTCATAAAGAAAATTTGGATGAATTACTAGAGAAGTGAGGAGAAGTTTCAGGCAAAGTCAAAACTGGTGGATGTCTACCACACATCTGCTAGGAGAAAAATATAGGATACTCACTGTGTTATCACCTCTTCTCCCATTCACACAGAAAGCATCTTTTCAATGATGGTTATATTAAAGTTAATTGTTTGAACTGAGTGGGTCCAATTAAACACAGGTTCAGACCATACAAATCCAATTAAACACAGGTTTCTAAAATTACAATTAAAATTTAAAAATCTACATTTCATGGCCTCATGTAGTTCAAGCTCGTATTGTTCAAGGGTCAACTGTATTTTCAATCTACTTATGAGGAGGGCTGCTTTAAGTTATGAGTAGTGTTGCTCTCTGTGTGAGCTGGAACATCCATCTTCTTCTGCCCTTGGCCATCAATGCTCCTTGTTCTCGGGTCCTTAGACTTGAACCAGGACTTAATGCCATTAACATCTGGTGCTCAGGCCTTTGGGCTTGGACTGGACCTAAACCACTGGCTTTCCTGAGCCTCCAGCTTGCAGATTGCAGATCATGAGACTTAGACTCCATATTTATGTGAGTCAATTTCTCATAATAGATATACATATATCTGTTTCTCTGGAGAATCCTAATACATAGTGTTATGTTTGAGATAGCAAAGAAATAAGAGCCATGAAGCTTGGGGTCTATTTTACACACAAAATATGGTCAACTGAAACAATCCAAGAACTCCCAATATAAGTAAAGTGATATATTACAATGTAAATGCTTAAGTGGTAAGATATGAAGACACTAGGCTCTAATATAATAATTAGAAATAGTAATTACTACTTGTCCAGTAGTTCATGCTTTAGAAGCATTTTTGTGCATACTGTCTCAATTGATTTGAAATTCATCCTTGTAAGGTTATTGGGGCATCTAGTTCCATGACCCACATTTTCCAGAGGAGGCAACTAAGGCAGGAGGGGACACAGAATTCCAAAATGGTGGTGAACAGAAGGGTAGGGTGTGGCTGTCTGGGCTGGTACTTTTCCTCTGGTCTCAAGAGGGTCTGCCCCCAAATCTCCTACAGTGGATGTTTTCAGGTGGTCAAAAAGTAGAACCCAAGAGGCTGGCCACAAAAGGTTCTTTCTTTTAGTTTTTCTTTTTTTTTGAAAGCTCACATTTTAGCTTAACAATGCTTGAGCATTTGCTTTCTATTCCATAATATACTTGTACTTCTTTTAATATTAAAAACTTTTTGCCTTTGTCTTTGAGTAACTCTGACCCAGCTTATTCTGTATCTATGAGTATCTTAATTACACTTCTTATTGTAGGCCTGTCACCCAAATTCAAAAGGCATAGCACAAGGTTGCAGGGACACGGAAACGTGTGATATAATTCCTGGGCATGGAGATGTTGTCATTTTCAAAGTTGAGAAATGTATCTGGTGGAGAGGTAATATCAGGTCACAAAGTAGCACCCCTTCTTTGTGGATAACAAGGCAAGAGAATAATTTAAGTCCCACCCCCACCCCCAATGTCCTTCAAAAAGAAGTATAAGTCTAGTGGGAAAAATCTATGTTTAATAAGTTTCTACGATTCTACATGGAAAAGCCACGTGATTCTTTGTGTAGTTACCATATGTTTACCTCCTTTCACAGAGATAATTTGCATGGTGTGTACTATGGTTTTCAAGTTTGCTAAAAATGAGCACAATTTCACAGGTTTCCAGAATGCTTTATTGTTTAACATCTTCCAGGATCTTGTATTCACTAAGTACCTTACGGTTTATTCCTTAATCATCATAGAATCCTTGAAACAGTTTGGCCTGGTATATTGGTTTCTGTTTCATGAATGGTGAACCTAAAGGGAAGTAATGCTAAAAGTATACAATAATTCTCCCTTATTCATGGTAGATGTGTTCTAAAACACTCTCCCTCCACACCCCCTAGTAGATGCCTGAAACCACGGATAATACCAAACCTTATACATACCATATTTTTTCCTATGCATGCCTACCTGTGTTATGTCTAAACTACTCTTGTGCTGTGGGGACATTATTAAGTAGAATAAGGGTTACTTCAACTAAAGCACTGTGACACTGTGGCATTGACTTGATAACCAAGAGGGGGATTAGTATATCCTATTGGTTCTGGCTTTCATTCTTCACTTAACCTTGAGTTTTCCCATAACCTCCTTAAGTCAAATCAAAAGACCAATCTAACTGTTTCTGCCTGGCCTTTATTCTGACTAGCACTTTTGTAACTAAGGGTATGTCATTTAACTTGAATGAGCCTCAGTCTTCTCATTTTTATAGAGTCTTATAAAAAACAGGGGAAGGTCGTTTCAGAGGAACAGCCTAGAGGTAGGACAGGGCCTGGAATGTTTGGGAAAAGCAACGTTGTCTTGTTTAGCTGATCCACATAGCAGTGAAAGGGGAATCATTTGTGATAAAGCTGGTGGCACCACCTCATAGGTGCAGGAAATAGCCTGGAAGGACATTATGAGGTGAATCAGGAAGAGATGGATCATCAGAGATGTGCTCTAGGAAGATCTGTTTATAGCAAGGTCAACAATGGATTGCCAGATAGACCAGAAGATAAAGACAAGACACAAGGAGATCACCTAGGACACTCAATACAGTTGACCCTTGAAAAAAATGTGGGTTAGGGGAGCCGACCTCCCACAAAGTACAAAATTTACATATAACTTTTGACTCCCCTCAAATTTACCTGCTAATGGCCTACTGTTGACTGAAAACCTTACCAATAACAGATAATTGACACACATTTTGCATGTTGCATGTATTATTCACTGTGTTCTTACAATAATCATCTAGAGAAAAGAAAATGTCAAGAGAATCACAAGAAAAAGAAAACACATTTATGGTACTATATGTATTAATTGAAAAAAATCTGCATATAAGTGGATCCACGCAGTTCCAACCTATGTTGTGCATGGGTCAACTGTAGCCTATCTCTAAACCAGGCATGGTAATGAAGAGAATGGAATGGAAAAGATATAAATAGGAGAGATAGCATGGAGATTCATTCTACAGCAAGCAGTTCTCTATCCTTTCTGTCTAGCTATCGCACATCATAAATAAACTTCAACTACACTACTCAATCGTGTGGGCATTTTTAGTGATATACTATACAAATCCAAGCTTGCTAACTTCACTTCCTTCTACTTCTCTAGTATGAAAGAAAAAAAGATCAGAATGTATGAGTGAGAGTGATGACCTACTGAGTTGGTTTGTATTCCCTCTGTTTTATAATACATGCTAGTTAAAACGTTTTGGCATTTTGTTATTAGCAATGGCAAATTATTTTGCAGTTGATTGACAGGACAGTCTAACAAGTCGACTCAGCTGGAACCACTGATTCCCAGAACTTGGTAACTATCCCTGAATAAGGTTTGGGAAAGGGCAAGGGGGGAGAAAGGGGTGGATGTGAATGTGAGTGCCTGGACACATGAGCTGTAATGAATAGATATGGGAAATAGATATGTAATAAAGGTAGCGAACAGCAGGCATAATCAGTTATGTGTCTTAAACTATATTTAGAAATCCAGATTCTAAAATAGTCAGTGGGTATCTTATTGTAGTTTTGATTTTCATTTTGTTAATTGCTAATGATGCTGAATTTTTTTCCCATAGGTTTGTTGGCCATCTGTATATCTTCTTTGAAGAAATGTCTATTCAAGTCCTTTGACTACTTTTTCATGTTGGTTGTTTCTCTTTTGTTGTTGAGGTTGCAGGAGTTCTTTTATATTTGGATATTAAATCCTGATCAGGGATGCCAGGATAGCTTCCTGTCCTGCATAGCCCTGCGCCCACCTGTGGAATGAAACTATATGGAAAACTAATGTACAACTATGGAGACTGTTCTGGGCCCTCCCTCTTCACTCTCTCTCTCTCTCTCTGTCAAGAAACAATAAAAATAAATAAATCTTGAAAAAAAATTTAGAATGCTAAAGCCCAAAGAAATAAAATGATGTGTCCAAAGTGATCTAGCAGTTAGCTGATAATGCTTTAGTTGTCCTAGTTCTACTCTCCTAATCGAAAATAAACTGAATATATTAGACATTGTGACTTTCGGAGTACAAATGCTGACACACCAACATTCATGTCCAAATTGGAATTACTTGTATCCCCCAGCTGAGTAATGTAGGAGCTTAGCTGACATCCGCCAGAAGACATTATTGGTCACTTCGAAGAAAATCAGCTTCCAAACATGCAGGAGCAAGTCTACTCATGCCTGACTTCCACTTCCTCAAACCGCCTGCCAGGCAGCTCGTGGGATCGACGCTGGGTGAGGTGCTCCCTTCTGTCCCACTGGCTTCGGAACTTCCCTGGTGGCCCCCGGAGCCCTCCGGAGCCAGGGCTACACTGACACCTGCAGGGGAGTATGGTTAGAGGGAAGAGTCTTTACCCCGAACTTTCATCCTCTCCCTGCATCCCAACGGAAACAAAGAAGCAATCTACCAAGTACACAGATGCTAATCCCCTGGGAAAGAGACGCTGTCTAACTATTTCACTGGTATCACCTCTCATCCGGGGTCTTTGAAACAAACAAATTAATAAACAAACAAATTATTTCTCCCCCCCCTTTTTTTTTCACATGCAAACTTAGTCAGAGAGGTACTCTCAACTCCCACTTGGGACGTGTGTATGATTCTAAGCTCCAGCTCAGCCAGAATTTTTTTTACCATTCTGTAAAGCTTCTGTGTGAAAGCAGAGACGTGTAATGCATTCAGGGGTGGGTAGTTTTCACTTTCCCAGTGCTGAGCCCAGTTCCTGCCCCATGTGTAGCAGAGGCTCCATGAAGAGGTGTCTTTCAGGAGAGGTCACCTTGAGGCACCAGGCCTTGCAAAGGTCAATATCTTTGGTATTTTGATTCCATAGAGAGCAATTATGTAGATAACAGCAAACCAATGAGCCTGTAGCCACACCCCACATTTGGACCAGGAAATCTGTATTCAGATAGGCCTATTGGGATGGCCAATTATGAACGTGGCATGGTGGGATATTGTGATGTGTAATAAATATATAGTTGCTCTTTTCATTTCTGGCACAGAGCTGCTAAAAAGCTTGGAATTTCCTAAATGTTGAGAGGGATAAAGGTGTGTTTTGTTAGGTTAATGAGGTGGCTTTGGAAAAGCAGCTGAAAATGGGGCTGGGTCCATGTGAAAATAGCCAACCATATGTTAGTGTGTAGAGCAAGCTTGTCTAACTTGCAGCCTTCAGGCTGCATATGGCCGAGGACGGCTTTGAGTGCAGCCCATGTATCATAAGCTTTCTTAATAAAAAATTTTTTTTTTATCTCATCAGCCATTGTTAGTGTATTTTATGTGTGGCCCAAGATAGTTCTTCTTTCAATGTGGCCCAGGGAAACCAAAAGAGCAGACACCCCTGATAGAGTGTAGTACCTGTTTGTTCTCATCTACCTGACCTCCAGGAGGGAACAAAGGCTAGAGATGAAGTTCAGTCACCAGTGGTCAATGATTTAATCAATCATGGCTACATAATGAAGCCTCCAAAAACCCTGTTCACAGGTTGGTGAACCTGTGGAGTTTCAGAGGGTTTGCATACCCGGAGAGACCATGGATGCTCTGTGCCCTGTCCACGTACCTTGTCCTATGTCTATTCTGTCTGGCTGTTCCTGACTTGTATCCTTTCATAATAAATTGGTGATCTAGTAAGCAAAATGTTTGGGTCACTCCAGCAAACAAATAAACCTATACAGATGTTGTGGGAAACTCTGATCTATAACCAGTTGGATCAGGACCATGGTAGCAACCTGGGCTGGGGACTGGCATCTGAAGTGTGTGAATGTTGGGGGCATGGGGGATGTCTTGCCGGGCTGAGCCCTTAACCTGTGGGATCTGATGCTGTCTCCCAGTAGATAGTGTCAGGATTGAGTTGAATTGTAGGACACCCAACTGGCACCCCAAGAATTACTTGTTGGTTTGGGGGACCAGCCCCATTTTCAGCTGCTTTTCCAAAGCCACCTCATTAACCTAACAAAACACACCTTTATCCCTCTCAACATTTAGGAAATTCCAAGCTTTTTAGCAGCTCTGTGCCAGAATAAGAACTGTGATCTGGCCAATTTTAGATGTGTACCCTTGAGACTTGATTCTGGAGTTCTTCCTCTAGGAAGCCCATCCTGGTCTGGCGTGAGTTAGGTATCTTCCATAGCATCGCACCTTTGCTTGTTTCCATCATAGTTGTGACAATTCTGTGCCATGATTCTTTAATTGCCCCTTGTTCTCCACTGGATAGTGAGCCCTGTGGGCAAGGAAAGGGTCTACTTGCCTTCTTCAATCCAGAATTTAATATAAGACTTGCCACTTGAGGAATTTGATGGCTTTCTATTGCCATTACAAAATATTAAAATTAAAGCCCTCAACATGAATTATAAATCCCCAATTCCTTTACCCATGCTGGTTCTCATTTTATTTTTGTCTTTGCTCATTTTTCAAAGCTCAAGATTCTTTCAGGTCCCTAATCATGCCCTGGTTTCTCTTGCCAAAGGACGTTCTTCCTCTTTGGCCTTCATCTTTTAAGATCTCAGCTCATGTTGCACTTCCGTAAGCAAGCCTTCTCTGACCCCCACCTCACTCCAACTCATGCAACCCCTGTTATCTCTATGCCCCTTCATTTCTGGGAGCTCCCAGGACCATGTTTGGTGCCTTCGAAGCACTCACGTGGCTCTTCATTCACGGGTGTACTTTTGCAGTCAATCACCCTGTGCCACCATTACCACCATTTCCTTTTAATTCCCCAAGAGGAAGGAATTTCACAGTAAATGCCAAGTGATCAGCACAGTGCCTGGAACGCAGTGTGTGCCAAATTAGGACCACATGAGAGAGAAAATGTTTGATGGATGGCTGAAGGAACGAATTAATAAAGTCAGATGAGTATACTAGGCCTCCGAAGCCAGAGAGAGGAGCTTAAAATACAGTGGGTTTTATCTTCTGATTTTGCTAAATCCAAATAACTGACCTTTTGATAAGCCTCCGAAGTAAATGTGCTTAGTTATTGCAGCTGTACCATGAAACCATTTATGAAAGATATATTCCAGGATGAGAGAATAAAGCTCAGGTTAATTGTAAAATTAATAACATAACTAAAACAAGGACCTAATGTAATTATCTACGCATACATGTATTCAAAAGCCTGCAGGTAGAATTAATGGTGTGTTTATGATTTTAAAATGTTTCCTACACATACACGCAGATAATAGGAGAGAACACTCAATTGAATATAATTAAAATACTAAGATACTTAGAGTAGTGATACTTTAAGAAGAAAGTAACAGAGGTACGGAGAAGCCAGTTCAAGGAACTTACAACTTGGTGATCGTATTAGCAGAGCTAATACTTCATGATTAAAATAGACTTACTTGTATTTTACACAGCAGAGACCTATATTATCTGGGGGGAGCTCATATTTGGCTGAAAGAACATAGACTTCAGTGTCAGGCAAACTCAGGCTTGAATCTTCCTTCATCCTTTTTCTGGCTGCATGAATTTGGGCAAGATAGCTGCATTCAAATCCTTTCTTTTCCTTGAAAGTCAGAAGCTTCCCCAACTGCTCCAAGGCTGGTGCCTTCGTTCTCTCCCGGGTGCTGTGCATGGCTGGTGTCTTCTCCTCTTTCAGATTTCAAATCATAGTCTCTCTGAGGAGAGGCTGTTCTAGGCTGAGTCCCTTGGGTAGCAGATTCCAATATGCTGGTGTGTATGCAGGATGATTTGGGAGCAGTACCTGTGCAGGGGTGAGGCAAGGTGGATGGACAGACAGAAGCTGAGCTGTGGTCCCAGCAGAGACTTCAGCCAATGTCGTGAGAAGCTCTAGAGCCAGGATGGCTCTTCATATTGGTCCTGTGTTGAGGCGAAGGGGCCAGGCCTCTGTATCCTACGTCAATCAGGCATTGGAGGCAGGCTGCCCCTGGGAAGGGGGAGACATGTGGGCGAGGCCACTTCCTTCTGCAGAGGACATTTCCCGGAGTGTCTCAGTTGTGGGCCCACGGCAGCCCGTTGGCCAGGGGTGGGGATCTCAGGCCCTGAAGGTGCATCAGAGAACCTAGTGCAGGGACCTTGCCTAAACACACCATAAGAACCAGCATATCCACTCCTGCCACCGCCTTCTACCATGCCACCCTGTTCAGTCCTATTTTATCACACTATTCATTTTGAAATCAGCTGTTATTTTGTTCATTACTTGCCTTCTCCACTTGAGTAAAGACACCGTTTGAGGACAAAAACATTGGCATTGAATGATGCATAGTAGGCACTTAGTAAATACTGGTTGAATAAATGAATGTACGAACAAATGATGCAGGTTGATAACATGCACTCTGTCTATATCACTGGCTGAGGTATTAGGGTGTTCAAATTTACTGCCCAGAATGAGGAGTCATTTTATAAAAGAGGTAAGTGAAGTCTGTGCAAGACATGAAAGAACATTACAATCCCATCCCCATTCTCAAAGTAGAAACCTCAGATAACTTCAGATAATAATATCTGACACATTATAATTTCCAAACAAGCTTAAAAAAAGTTGTGTTTTACTATAATTAGTAAAGTAATGGGTGTTTATTGTGGAAAACACCTACAATAAGTAAGAAAATTTGACTATGCCCAAAACACAGACATTGGTGGCCATTACTAGTGCATTCTGTTATGTTACTTCTCAATTTTTATCCATTTAGATTTTCTATAAAATTGGGATCATACTGCTGCTATAATTTTGTGTCTTGCCTTCCCCCCCCTTAATATCATATAAAGTTTTTGAGGTCATCAAAATCTTTTAAGATTCTGATTTTCAAAGATCTATTCTTATAGTTGCAACCTTATTATTTAATCCTACTACCATGATTGGATAATTAGATTGTTTCCAATTGCTTTGTGATTATAAACAATTTCAAGTAAACCTTTTTTATAACAAGATTTATTAGTGATTATCCTTCTAAATGTTCAAATGATCTAATTTGCTAATCATATGCCTCATTTGTTAGTTAGATCAAATCACTCCTTTTCATTAAAGTCCCATATCAGAAATAATAGAGTAGAACCAATCACTAAGCCAAAAGTAAGAAATCCTGGGTTCCAGCCCAGATGGGCAACTTACTAGGGTTGTAACTTGGGAAAGCTTTGTGCTTTTCTACCCTTAGTCTCAGTTTCTTTGTTTATAAAAAGGAATGGTTAGGCTAAATCATCTTCAAAATCACTTTCACCTCTAGTATTCTATACTGTTATGGCTGCTTCTTACTTTTCTCCAAGAAACAGCTTCATGAGCTCAATTTCATGCCTCCTTGACATTCTGAGTTACCTCTACAAATCTTCTCTGCTTTCCTATATTTCTGATTTAATTTCCTTCCCTTTATCCAATTTTGGCTCTTCCTTAATCTTCTTATCGAGGTCTTATTTTTGTTCCTTCTTTCAATGCCATCCATTATGTTGAGCTGAATCCCCTCTTCTTGAACTTTTACCCACTCGGTACCTGATTTTCTTTTAAGTCCTTTCTCAACACTTCATTTTGTTTTTGCTAAACCTTTTGATGGTCAATACTCACAAAGATTGCTCAGACCTTTACTTCCTTTTTCTCCTACAAAACTCAATGCAAATAAAAACTTAGGTAAGAGAAAGTGAGTTAAACCAAGTAACATGGTAGAGCACACATATGGTGTTTTAATATATTCTGTCTGTAGCACAATGTGTGTGGTAGGGGGTTAGGAGGGAAGGTGGGAGAAAAGGAAATTTTAGTCAACAAGTTTAACGGAAGCCCGTATGTCACATTACTCTTAACCTCATAATAACAATGATGACAGTAATCAGTAATTGGTAACATTGTAAATTGCTTTTGATGTGGCAGGTGTTATACTAAGGTCCTTTGATACACAGTGTCTCCTGACATCTTCAGAAGCTCCTATGAGATAGGAATTATCGTGCCAATTTGCAGATGGGAAAACTAAAGTATTGAAATCATTTTGTTATATTAAATATACAGATTTACAATAATTATATCAAATCCCTGGGATCAGCAGGTTTGGGTTATACTATGAAACAGGATGTTGCAGATTGTCTTGGGTTTGCCCAAAATTTAGAACCTGAAGTAGGGACTTAGCCAGAGATTTCAGAAATCCAGAGGGAGGAGGAAAAGTGAGAGAGGGAAGGAGGGCGAGCCATAGTAAGGGTGTGTCATCGAGGCCGCTCCAGGTTCCTGGGCAGGGGCATCTGTCTCAGTCTCTTAAGCTCAACATCCGGCACTGTGGAGACTGACATTCTTCCTTTTGCTCTACTAGCCTTTCTGCAAATGGGTTTGCAGAGAATTGGGGTTGAGGGAGATGTTGATAGGCAAGCTGTAACAACAAAAGTGACACTATCGAACACTACAGAACTGAGATACACTGTAAGGAAAATCAGAGGAAGCCAACAAATGGTGATTCACGGCCTCCTGTTCTCTATCCCATTTGATCTTCATCACAAAGACAGAAAATACCCATCATTTTCATTTGATAGGTGAGAAAACTGGAGCTCAGAGAAATTATGCAACTAGCGTAGGATCCTATTCACAGGGCACAAATAGGTATTGGAACCTAATACTGTCTGACTTGAATATCCACCCTCTGTTGTGAGTGCACACTGTCTACTGGAGTTCGTACCTGGCATCATTTTCTCGTGGGAAAAGGTCACGGTCATTCCTACCTCTCTTTCATACCATCGGGCACCCGTGTCTGCTCAGCCAAAAGAACCATGCTGTGTGTTGGAAGCTTGCCCTAATGGGAACCTGGCTGGGTACAGCTGAAGCTGAGATGTGTTAGTAGGACTTGTAGACACTGACTCCATAGGCTAGCTCTTTGAATAGTCTGTGGAACTTGTTCTAAGTGTGAACACCACATACTACCCTACTGCACTCCTGCGCTGGGCTGTAGGTCCCCATTGGTGACTCTCTTCTCTCTGGACTAGTTGGCTGTCAAATACTGCTCCTTCCCAAGTCAATGCTTTCAACAAATCCAAAGGGAAAGGAAGTCCTGAGGAAATAAGGGCAAAATATGTCACATTTTTTTTCAGAGTAGCTTCCATATTAACATCTACCTGATTTATTTTCATTCTCAGATGTAGAGAGGCATGAATGTTTCACCGGTGCGACCGGAGTGGTCCAGAAATATCGTGTAGGGCCACAATCTCAATTTCTCCTTGGCCAAAACTTGAACTGAGTTGGCTGACCAGAAAACCCCAAATAAACATGAATTTTACTTCCTTCTGTTGAGAGACAGGGCTTCAGAGGAAGGTATGATTTCAAATGGTTGTATAACTTTGGGTAAGTTTATTAAATCTCTTTTTTCTGTCAACATAAGGTGGGGGATAAATGGTAATGATCATATTCACCTGACAGGATTTCTTCCTGAAGATAAAAAAAAAGGACTGTGTCAAGTATTCAGCAAATTTCCTGTCTCTTAACAGATACTCAAATGTTAGCTTTCATTCTATTTCCCTTAACACCTGCCTATTACCTTGAGGAAATAGGCAACAAACAAACCAAAAAATAATAATAATGCATTTTCAGGTATTACCAATTAACAGGTCTAAAGTTTACAGTACTAGAGTTTTGGAAGTGCAGTGAGCATAGAGCTCCCAGATTAGGAATAAACTACAGTGAAGTAAAAATTCAACTCAGACACTCAAATCCTTTTTGTTTCTGGGAGAGAACTGTGTGTCTTATTAAATACCAACTACCCTGTTATTCTCTCCGGAAAATGATTGGTTGACCAGGTGGTCAGGGAGTAAGCACTGAAGAGAGCCAGGAAAGCCATTGTGTCTGGATGGTGTTTGTACTATACCACACAGCTTCGAGCTCTTGCTGATTTATTGCTCCAGCAGTTTTTACTTCAGAGAACCATCTATAATGCATGACTGCAGGATTGGATAGAAGGCAAATTACCCAAACTGTGAGCATTACAAGTATTGCACATTGACTTTTCCAGTTTGGAGAAATTGCATAATGAACTACCTATAATTTTTCTAGCAGGAATTTGAGAGCAAAAGAAAAGTAGCTACTCAAACAAAGGGGAAATGGCTGGTTCTGTCTTTTGGTATGCCTTTACCACCCTTCCAGTACGCGTGTATTGTAATTCATTTATTCTACAAACATTTGTTAAGCATCTATTGTGTGCTAGGTGCAGGTTAAGTATTCGGTATTCAGAGAGCAGCTGGATAAACATGATCCTTGCCTTCAAGGAACTTGCAGCTTATTGGATCCATTCAATCAGTCACTAAAGAAATACATATGTATTTTTCATTAGATGAAAGTACTGTGAAGAGAGAACACAGTAGAAACCGGCTTAGACGCGCCAGCAAGTGTTGAAGCGGAGTCTACAAGATGAAGAGACAGCTACTCAAAAGGCCAAGAGCTGGGCCCGTCAGAGGCAGTCGTTCTGAACAAGCATGGCTTGTTCTGGGAACTCAAGGAAAGCCAAGGTGGCTAATGGAAAGTTAGCAAGGGGACGTGACCTAAATGCGAAGTTGCAAAGAAGGGGCTGGTAGGCCACATGTAGAATATAGCTTTTGTTATAAACTTACTATGAAACCACTCAAAGGTTTGACTCAAAAAAAAAAAAAAAATGACACAGTCAGATTTAGTGTCAAAAGAGCCCTCTGAGTGCTCGGTGGAGAAAGGCTTTTGTAGGAAGGACCTGCGAAGGTTTACAGCGGTTAGTAGACGTTTTAATATTCCAGGCGTGGAATGTGGTGGAGGCAGGAGGGCTGAATCTGGTGACAGTGCCAGTGAAGAGAAGTGGAACAGTGAGGGGTACACACTAGAGGCAGGATTGGCTTGGGAGGTGTGAGAGTGACAAAGAGGGGCAATAAGGTTACCTTAAATGGAACTTGGTTATGGGATGGTTATGGGATGGATGTGCGGTGCTGCTATTTACTGGGTTGGGAAAGACCGGAGGAAGCAGAGGATAATTCAAACTTTCTCTGGGTTCCTCAAGCACCTTGTTACAGAATGAACAGGGCTTCACTTTGGTTCATTGTCTGACTGCTCGCCTTCCCTGCAGCCTTTTTCACCCCTTTGGGTGAGAAACACAAGAATGGATAGATAGCATGGGCGTTTGAGTCAGAGTACAGTGGTCAAATCTGTGCTGTCACTCACTCTGTCACTTGAGCAGGTTACTTAACCTCGTAGAGCCTAGATGTCCTGCTTTGTAAATAAGCCCTACTACTACCTCGCTTTAGGACTGTTGAATTAAGTGAAATAAATTATATAATGTGTCTAGTGCTTAGAATGGAGTCAGTAAATGTTAGCTTTTGTTACAGTTAGAATTGTTCCTAGTCCTGGTCCATAATAAATACTTAGTAAGTAAGTATTTATGGAATAAATGAATAAATGGACTGGAACCCATTTAGGTGCTGACTGAAAAAAAATGAGTAAATCACACCTGGGTTCTATTCTTAAATCTATTGTTAACCAACTAATTACGGTTGGTTTTAACCTCTCTGGGTTAACTCCAAACTCAGTTTCCTCATCTGTAAAATGGGATAGAGGTATGTGAGAAAAGGGAAATTGTATGCTAGACTACATGGTTTCTTAAGGAGTTTCTAGACTTAAAGTTCTGATAATGTTCTTAGCTTTTAAAAAAATATACCCATTAAATCAACCACTAAAGGCTGCTTAATAATTTATTAAATGTTTATCTGCTTTCTCATTTAATACAAAAATACAAAAAACAAACAAACTAACAACAACAACAACAAAACACTTGGGATGAATGTATGCCAGATAATATAATTATTGGTTAGCAGGTAAAAAAAAAAAAAAAAAAAATGATGTTAAATATGTCCACAATCAGTATTTCAATTTAGACCTCATGACAATGACTATAATCCATTGTATCACACTACTTCTCAGACTAGGTAGTAATCCTCAGAACAAACAAGGAGAATTCATTTCTAAGAACCATATTATCTTTAAAACCAACCATTTAAAAATGTTGGATCATCACCCTAGACTTAATATTCATTCTAGAAAATAATTCAAGTGGAGTTTCAGAGCTATGAGAAATCCAATAGACAAATAACATTTCCAATGTGCACTTAGTTTGATCCTCTTGTCTTTACTATGTAGGCCAATAGAAATACAATGCAAGCCTTGTATATAATTAAAAAATTTTAGTAGCTACATTAATAAGTTAAAACAAACATGTAAAATTAATTTTAATGGAATATCTTATTTAATTCCATATTTCCAAAATATTATCATTTCAATATAGAACCAATTCAAATATTATTGAGGTATTTACAATCTTTTTTCATTTTAGGTCATCATAGTCTAATACGTAGTTTACACTTACAGTGCATCTCAATTCAGCCCAGGCACATTTCAAATGGTCAGTGGCCACTATGGCTCTTGGCTACTATCTTGAACAGCATAGGATATAAAACTAGTAAGATCACCTAGTTACTGGTCATACCTTTAAATGGTTTCATTATCTTACAATAAAAGCCACACTCTGTATTTGGCCTACCAGCTCCTGCTTTTCTTTCTACCTTCCTGTTCATGCCCCATATTCCCTTGTTTGCTTTGTATTTTCTTGAGGATTAATATTGAAATAATAGAATGATGTCATAGCCTTATAAAATGAATGGGCTGTGTAATGCATCAATGAATATGGCTGCATTTCTTTCAAAGACCAATCCATCTAGTCAAACTTGGTATTTTCCTTGAGATGGATTATATTAGTTCATTTTATCTCAAGTTAAGTTACACGAAAAATATCTTTATTTAGGAAACCTTCAAAACATTAAAAACAGTACACTGTGTATAGTAATTCTCAATATACGCACCTCCTTGCAAAAAAGACTTATAAACACACTCATGTACATGCATATATGTGGAAAAAATCTGAAAGAATTTCTAAGAAACTGGTCTCAGTAGTTGATTTGGAAAGAAAGACAGATATGATGGATTGGAAAACAGAGTTATTTCATACTATATATGCTTTCACAGTGTTTGAAGTTTTAGCAGAATTATAAAAAAATGATAAAAATTATTTTTCAATCAAAATGAGTAGACTATAATACATTTTTAGCAAAATAACTATCAAATAAAAAAGATAAACATGCATCAGAGAGGAGGAAAACTTCATGGGTCTTCTGCTTTTTATTTTTCTCAGTAAAGCCCTTTCTTCAGCCAGAAAGTTAGAAATTGCAGTGGTGTGTTATTCAAGGTTATAATCAGTGTATAAACCCAACAAGGGTTCAACCATATCGCAGCAGCATAGGAGGCAAACACAGTCTGTTAGGAAGTTCCTGTGAATTTGATGGGATTTGTAGCCCTACATCACCTATGGGCTCAGGCTGTCAGGCAGCCAGAGAAAATCAATAGGCTCTGTACTTGTACCCGGAATCCCAGGGCATTGCTGCTGTGTTACCAGCTACCTGGCCTGAGCCTTATTCAGGTTGTGATCATGGTCTTGCACTGGTTCTACATTGATCAAATGCTTTCTTTTTTGACATGACATAGTTTGGTGTAGTACTTATTTCCTGAAGTGAAGAATTCACTGCACACTAATTCCAGAAGTTACTCTTTGAAAAATAAATAATAAGAGTTTCTGGGCTATACTACCTTCTGGGTGATAATCATTCGCATCATATTAATAACTCAGAGAAGTACTGCAGTAAAGAAATCTCCTTAATGTGGTTCAGTTCAGCACTAACCAAGCTTATATGATCAAGCACCTTCTGATCAATAAGTTTCTTTGGGATAAATTTAACACAGCTAAGCACACTTTGGAATTGGAAGCCTCTGGTGTGGTTATAGGTAGACCTCACTTAGTCAAGTGATTTAGTTTTGTTTTTTTAACAAAATGAGGGTTATATATGAGGACTAAATTAATTTAATGGAATAGTATCTAAAGGAAAAACCTCCATATTAGCAAGAAAATAGAGGAAACACATAGGAGCTCAACTGGCATCAATTCTATTCTTTTCTTCTCTCCTGTCCTTCCCTGTTCCTCTTTTTTTATTAGGCAAACTCATAGAAAGCTGTGACCTATGAAGAGAAATATTGTGAAACATAACTATTAGAAAATGAGAAGACCTTTTCTCTCATTTGATGGTACACATGTTCAGTATGACTAAGACATGAAGGGTGTGAATGAAACAGAAAATGAGAGTGGACTGAAAAATGTGAACCTCCTTCGTATACGTTGCTTTAATCAGGTTTTCAGCTTGTGTGTGTGTGTGCATGTACACACACACACACACACACACACACAATTGTAGTCTATAGAAGTTCTTTAAAGTAGAAATTTCCCCAAATTACTGCTTCTTATTAATTTGAAAAAAATCCCTAAATTAAGTATAAAAATGTGAACTCTGCAGGATTCTGGATTAAGATGCATTCATTTACATTTAAGTATTTTATAGAAGGCCCACTTATTAGTGTCATGAATAATAACACTTGATTCTCAACAACATTTCCAGTCTAAGTTACCAAACATTGTCTTACTGATTGATACACACTCATTTTCCTTTGATGTAAAGTAATATAGGTATATATACGGTATTTTGGATTTAAGCATAAGTTTAAAAATCACATGTAGGCTTATTTATTTTAAAAAAATTAATACTACATATCAGTTTTGGTCACTATTCCTTGAAATAAGATCAATTCAAAATGCCACTCTGCATTCTATGAAAGATGCAGTGCTAGCAGTAAATGTTTTTGTGATTTCCCAGCAGGCTCTGCCTTTCATGGCGACCCGCACGCCAACTCCTACTCTGTTGACATAGTTCAGGTACACATTTTCCTATCTTCCTAAATGTGCTGTTCCCCAGATCACTTTATCAACTCAGATGTAAAATTCAGTTCCTTGATGTTACACACACACACAAACACACACACCCCACACTTTCCATTATGATGACTTTCTGGGTATAAAAGATATTTAGGAAAAAGGAGGGGATTTACATTTCAAAAGCATAAACAATATAAGAATTAAACATTAGGTGTGCCTTTCTTAAAATCTGGTGACCATTTCTGCAAAGCAGGGCTTCAGGGTCCCTCCATGTGGCTAAACTCTGATATCACATTCTTTACTCTTTCACTTTCTCTGTTACTTTTCTTTCAGGAACAAAGGAGGAAAAAAGTCCCCATGACCCCAAAATAACCTGCTCAATATCAGATGGTACCCTTATTGTTCAGGATAGTCAATATATTCCTATTGTTATTACCCTCCTTTAAGGGGCCATTGTGAGAAGCAGCTCCAAGTAGAAATCATCCCCTGTTATTGCATCATTTATTCCTTAGAGTTTCGTTTTCATCTTGGTGTTCATATTCAAACCCATTATCAATGACACCTCAATATGTCATCAAGGGGCAGTTTTAGCTTGGGGAATAATTAACTAACATGTCCCCCAGATCCCTCCACATTGAATTCTACTTTTTCAATTTTTTAAAAGATATTAAAAAAAATTATTTTAAAAAGGTATTATTTTATTGTTTTTGACAGAAGGAGAGAGACAGAGACAGAGAGAGACAGAGAGAAGGGGGAGGGTCCCAAGCAGTCTCTGTAGCTGCACGTCATCAGCCCTCAACACAGTTTTATTCCACACTGGTGGGCAGGGGCTGCTAAAATATTAGCAGTGTTACATTCTGGATATTAGGGATGTAGATGTTTTCATTTATTAAGGTATTCTTTTTTATGCTTTTTTTTTTTTTTGGTATTTTCCAAATTTGTTTTTTCTTATATTTATTAACTAGAAAATTAACCACAATACATGTATAAATATTTAGTACATTCCAGGTCCTGTGCTAGGTCCCTTCATGTGGACTAGCACTGTAACCCAGTAAAATTCATACTATTATTATCTTCATGTTATGCCTTGAAGAAAGTAACCTAATTTGCTAATGACTCATAGAAAATGTGACAAAGACCTTGGATTCAAACATGGATCTTCCTTATTATTTTCTCTCACTTCCGATTTACTTGTATAGTAGATACTTTGAGACTACCTGTACTCAGCTTGAAGAGACTACTTTTTGTGAGAATTACTCCCCATACACCAAATCTTTTGTCTTCTTAAAGCAGTCGTCTCACCTTCAGCCTATTTTCCCGTGCCATCTCTATGGCACAGCTGATTGGATAAGAAGTAGTTACTTATCAAAGCTGGGTAAACCAAATGTTTGTTTGTTTTGTTTGTTTTTAATTATGTCAGTTAAGGATAGTTGTTTTTTTATCACATAAATAAAGCTTCAGAGAAAAACACTGTCAAAATATAGAAGGAAATGAATAGAAGTGCAAAGAAAAGCAAACTTAAGAGACACAGAGAGAACACACCTTGGATTCCTGATAACTTTTCAGTGCTTGGTACAGTCCTTCAAAACTCAAGTGGCTTTTGAGTTTCATTGACCCACATACACTGTTTTGAAGTTGCAATTGTGATATTTTTTTCATTGTTGCTTAAAATAGTTCAGGTTGGACGTCAAATATATCCAAAATTCACATGACCCCAGCATTACTTTCCTAAAATAAACCATTTTCTATCATTACTCTGCATTTGAACCACCATCCTGAGGTATGCCAATTTTTTTTCTGTTCTCCAGATGAAATGCCAACTTTTTATTATGACTTATCTGGCCCTTCACAATCTTTCTCCCTTCTGCTTCCCTGTTCTGATATCCCACCACAAACCCAGTACTCCTAGCAAACTACCGTGTCTCTAATTCACCATACTCTCACAACTTCCCTCACTGTTTTCTTTTGTAGTGCCCCACAATTTACCTCCTCCTGGCAGACTTAGTACAGAGCTTCTCTATGGTGACGGAGGAAGAGCCGATGCTGAGTGGTGAGCACAGAACACAATGCATAGACGATGTAATGTAGAATTGTACACCTGGAAACTATGTAATTGTTCCCAACCAATGTCACCTCAATACATTTAACAATAAAAAATAATAAAACAAAATAAACAACTTTGCTCATACATACCTATTCAGTGGTATGTTAGAGCTGGCTTATGCTACCTCGTGAGAGCTGACTTTTAAGTGTTCAGAAATTTTGAAGCCAGTTGATACCATATTGGTTGCTTTAAATCAGCCACAGTAGGATGGTTAACACCATGAGAATTGGCAAGCACTACAAATCTGGGCATCCCTTCCTTTCCCCAGAACCAGCTGTGAAACATTACCTCAAACCACTGTCTGTGGCACTTACCGTATTGTTTTGCCATTGTCTTTTGATCATCTGTCTTCAGCCCCCAAGCACCATGAACCTCAGAGTGTGAGATACTGGGAAGAGAAGGGAATAAGGGCCAAAAGTAAGGATTTTATGCTTTGATGGCTAATACGGTGTCTGTGAAATCAAAAGATCAATGAACAGCCACCTGAACACTTTTCTGCTTAAAATAGACCATCTGAACAGATCATTATATCTACTCTTTGAAAGTGATTTCAGAGGAGAAGTGCATTTTTTCCCCATTGCCTATGGCAACTTCGGCATCCAGTGCAGTGAAGGAGGTCCCTGTTAAAACCAACTTCAAAAAATAAAGCTCGTTTGCTCTCATGCTGACCAAAGTAAGATGAAGTCCAGTGGATCTTCATCTTTAAAAATAAAATTTCCCCTGTTAAAATAAAGACCATTTGCTCATTTAAAATCATTTTTATAATCTAATTATTTAACTTTTCCCTACAGAGCCACTTTTCTTTAACTTTCATTAAATTGTGGTTCTGTCTCAATGAATAAAAAAAAAAAAAAAAAAAAAATGTTAGGGAAGAAGTGACCTGAGGAATCCTATAGTCAAACTATTATCTTTATAGAAGAAAAACTAAGATTCAGAGAAATAGAAAAGTTTGCCAACATTATACAGCCAGGTATTGGCAAAGCTTATAACAAAATTAATGCTTCTTGAATACCCAATTCAGTGTTATTTCCCTTTTCTTATTTGATTTCATTTTAGGACTGTGGTCATTAGAAGAGCTAAGGAAACATTACTTTCAACCATTCTTTTCTACGAAATGTTTGCTTCTCGATGGCACTACTGGCCTTGCTCTCTAGGCAGAACTATCAGGTGCTCCCAGTCTTCCTGGAGCTTTCCCGTGTCAACAGTGGTAGCCCAGCTTTCGGGTCTAGAAGGCAGAGTAGGTAAACACTGTGCTCATCTCCTCCTAGACCATATCAAAGTTACAACTGAACTACAGAACAACAGTCATTGAGAATCGCCTGAAGCCTAGCTGAACAGTCGTCTTATAACTAAGAATATACAGGAGAAGTCACATTAAGACTGGTAGGAGGGGCAGAGATATTGAGTGGGCTGGTCCCACACCCACATTGGGTGGTCCAAAATTGGGAGAGCAATCTTGGCTACAGAGGCCCCTGACTCTCCCTGAGGAGTGAGAGGTTTTAGTCCCACAGAAGGTACCCCAGCCCAGAGTTCTAGTGCTGAAAAAGGGAGTCCCCACATCTGCTGGCTGTGAAAACCAGCAAAAACTTTGGCTGAGTGAGATGCGGGCTGCTGGAGGGCCACGTGTTCCCTTCAAAAGGCTTGTGCACAGATTTACTTACTGATGGACTCACTTATTCTGAGCCAGGCTGGGGCAACAGCTTGAAATGTGCTAGGGCCATACAGGGAGGAACTGAATTGTCTGGCTGGTGGGTGAGGGCTGGAAGGGCAGCTAAAAACAAGTTTTCTTTGTTGAGCCCTCCCATCTCTCAGCCCATGTGTATAGGTGAGCATTATATCTGAGTCTCCATCAACCTAGTCAACATTGCTCACCCTGCCTTCATGATTCCCTGAGACCCCGCCCCACCCAAATTGCTGGCCCACCCAAGGTGCTGCCAGTTGCTTTTCCATAAAAATGGCCTGTCTTGGCTCATTCTACAGACTTTTCTAACACCCTTCAAAAGTTCATAAAGCACAAACAGTTGGCATCTGGCCTCAGCATGTCACATAATTCTTGCTAGGTGGCTACAAGCCCAGCACTAGTGGCAGCAGGGCTCATTTCCCAGCTTAACCTCTTTCAGGCACCTCCAAGCCTAGCACAAGTTAAAACCATCCTCAGATCACTTTGTGACCCTATACCAAGTGGCCCTGGTCAGGGCATAGGCAGTAGCTAAATTTGGTCTGTAGTAAGCCCCTTCCAGGAGGCCCTGGGGCTGGCATGCCCAGTGGCCAGTCTCAGATCTAGCCAAAGCGTCACCTGGCTGCCCCAAGGAAGACACACCCAAAGGGCCAGTTGGGTTGGCATCAGAGCCCTGCTGAAGTAAATCTTGCTCTATTGCAAATTTATTCAACCCACAGCCCACAGGCCACATGTGGCCCAGGATGGCATTGAATGTGGCCCAACACAAATTTGTGAACTTTCTTAAAACATTATGAGTTTTTTTGTGTTTTTTTTTTTTTTTTTTTTTAGCTCATCAGCTATTGTTAATGTATTTCATGTGTGGCCCAAGACAATTCTTTCATTGTGGCCCAGGGAAGCCAAAAGTTTGGACAATCCTGCTCTATATGGTTGGCCCCTGTACAGCTCCTCCACTGTAGTCATTGTTAATTCTCATGACCAATCAGCCTGAGGGTCAATACCTCCCAATGACATGAAAACAGCAATCATAAAGCTCAACTGCAACAGGAGAGCACACATATCCTACACAAGGGACACATCTGGAGCACCCAGCTCTGGTAACCAGGGAGACTGTGCCACTGGGCCCCACGTAAAGCCACTCTACCAAGACTGGGAGACATAGCATACCTACCCAATACACACACAGGGAGGCAGCCAAAGTGAGGAGACAAAGTAATATGTTCCAAAGGACAGAATAAAACAAAACTCTAGAAAAAGAACTAAATGAAATGGAGACAAGCAATCTACCAGATGCAGGGTTCAAAACTGATTCTAAAGAAGCTCAGTGGGTGTGCTGAGGCCGAGGTAGTTGGCATTTTGGATGCTGAGCCTTGATCCCGAAGTACGTCTCTGCCGCTTTTACGCCTGGATTCGGTCAGGAGGAACCGCACAGCATGCTGGGCTCTGGATTTAAAGCTGAGAGTTTACGAGTCAATTTGAGATTAGTCATAAACCGTCTTAAACTGTTGGAAGAAAAAAAAAACCAAAAAAACGGAACTGGCCCAGAAGGCAAGGAAAGAGATTGCTGACTATCTGGCTGCTGGGAAAGATGAACGAGCTCAGATCTGAGTGGAACACATTATACGAGAAGACTACCTTGTGGAGGCCATGGAGATCCTGGAGCTGTATTGTGACCGGCTGCTGGCTCGGTTTGGCCTCATTCAGTCAATGAAGGAGCTAGATTCTGGTCTGGCTGAATCTGTGTCTACACTTATCTGGGCTGCTCCTCGACTCCAGTCAAAAGTAGCTGAATTGAAAATAATTGCTGATCAACTCTGTGCCAAGTATAGCAAGGAATATGGCAAGTTATGTAGGACCAATCAGATTGGAACAGTGAATGACAGGTTAATGCAAAAACTAAGCGTGGAAGCCCCACCCAAAATCCTGGTGGAGAGATACCTGATTGAAATTGCCAAGAACTACAATGTGCCCTATGAGCCTGACTCTGTGGTCATGGCAGAAGCTCCCCCTGGGGTAGAAACAGATCTTATTGATGTTGGATTCACAGATGATGTGAAGAAAGGGGATTCTGGAAGAGGAGGAGGGGGTGGGTTCACAGCACCAGTTGGTGGACCTGATGGAACAGTGCCAATGTCTATGCCCATGCCCATGCCATCTCCAAATACTCCTTTCTCATACCCACTTCCAAAGGGACCATCGGATTTCAATGGATTGCCAATGGGGACTTACCAGGCCTTTCCCAATATTCATCCACCTCAGATACCAGCAACTCCCCCATCGTATGAATCTGTTGATGACATTAATGCTGATAAGAATGTTTCTTCTGCACAGATTGTTGGTCCTGGACCCAAGCCAGAAGCCTCTGCAAAACCCCCTTCCAGACCTGTGGATATCTGTGACAACTTTGTATTACCAGAGTTGCCGTCTGTGCCAGATACACTACCAACAGCATCTGCTGGTGCCAGTACCTCAGCATCTGAGGACATTGACTTTGATGATCTTTCTCGGAGATTTGAAGAGTTGAAAAAGAAAACATAGGCTCTCAAACCAGGCAAGTTTGGGAATTGAGACTGAACAGCCTGTTCTTCTAACAAAGAATTTCCATAAAATTCTGTTTCATCATCTGTTAACCATCATTGAACAAACTCTTCTGGGCTTTTCCTGCTCTACCAAATTCTGCTGCTTTCCAGGTCTTCATTGATTCTGAGATGAATGACTGGAGACACTATGAGGCTGGAGCAGCTGGCTCCTATAAGCTGTGCTTACCCATTTCCTGTCATTGTGATCCCAGGTTCTCTCGCCTATCTCACCATCCCTCCACAGGGAAGTGAGAAGATAAAAATATTGTGGGAAGAGCTGCCAAAGCTGGCTGGACAATGAGTACTTCATAAAGTGTCTCCACCCTGTGCTGAGGTTCTAGATGCAGAAACAACGCCTTTGTATAGAGGGATTTGTAGTGAGTGAGAATCAAGACCAAGGTGTATTTTCTCACCCTAATATGAATGGGAAAAAGAGAAAATGGCTCAGGAAGCCATTGTAACAATTCTTGGAAGCTGGGTCCTCTCATTGACATATACACTATTTGCTGCAGGGCACTATTCCACCTGGATTCAGTTGCAAAGTTTATTTGGACGGTTGAAGGCCTCTTTTAGTTCTGGATTCTCAGGGAGCCCTCTGTGGCCTTTTGCTTAATTTGAGAGTGCTGTGTTTCACTTTTACCAGAGGGGGCAGTACTGTATAAATTCCTGTTTTTTTGTCCCGTAGCATGTTCTGTAGGATTGCATCACTGACAAAGGACAGGTCACATATTGGGCAGAAAGAAGTCACAATTCAAGGCTAAGGTGGGCTTTCAGTTGCCTTAATAGAAGTATTCAAGTCTCTTGAATAGTGAGTTGGAAAGCCTACAGGAAAAAAGGGGTTCCTGTTTTCATTTGAAAACTATGATTAAGAGAACCTTTGAAAATGGATCTTATAAATTTAGGTGCCCATGTGACTGTAGTTTGCTGCTTTCCTTGAGAAACAAGACTTTACTATTGTAATTTATGTGCTCCTTTGCTCTCTGGCTAAGGCCATCCTTTCCCATAGGGGTGGTTTTGGGATCGGAAGATAGGACTTTGGCTTCTGTATAGTGTATCTGTATATACCTGTTTCAAGCAACTTTTCTTTAATGTTTTTTTTTAATATATATATTTATTTATTTTTATTTTTGACAGAGAGAGAGAGATAGAGACAGAGACAGAGAGAACTGAACTGGGCGAGCTCCCAGTTCAGCATATGGTTCCGCAGGGCCCGGGGCCGGGATTCGATCCCTTGTCCCCGGCGCTGCAAAGTGAGCGCCCAACCCACTGAGCCATCCCGGCTTCCCCTCTTTAATGTCTTTGATTGGTTTGTATCTCATAGCTCAGTAGATGATAATAAAGTTAAAAATTCTGAAAAAAAAAAGAAGCTCAGTGATCTCAGAACTGCAACGAAGAGATAGGAAACATAAAAGCGGAGATGGAAATCATAAAAAGAACCAGTCAAAAATGATACATGCAATTATTGAAATAAAGACTGCATTAGAAGCAATCCACAGATTAGATGAAGCAGAGGATTAAATCAGTGATTTGGAAGATGAGGTAGCAGAAAACACTCAATCAGAACAGCAAAAAACATTTTCTTCCCCCCAAACTAGGTTAGTTTAAAGGGCCCCTGGTATAACATCAAGCTTGCCAATATTCACATTATGAGGATACCAGAAGGCAAAATGAAACAGCAAGAAATTGAAAATCTACTTGAAGATATAATGATGAAAAATTTCCTTAACTTGCCAAAGGAAATAGACATGCAAGCCCAGGAAAAATAGAGAATCTCAAGCAAGATGAACCCAAAGAGGCCCATACCAAGACACATAATTAAAATGTCAAAGGTTAAAGACAAAGAATCTTAAAAGCAGCAAGGTAACTAAAAAACAGCTAGTTGTCTACAGAGAGCTCCAATAACACTGTCAGCTGATTTTTCAACAGAAACTTTGCAGGCCAGAAGAGGTTGGCAGGAAATATTCAAAGTGATAAAAGCGAGGATCTACAACCAAAATTACTCTGTCCAGCAAAGCTATCATCTAGAATCAAGACAAATTAAAGAGCTTCTCAGACAAGAAAAAGTTAAAGAAGTTTATAACACTCTTTAATATTTCTTTTTACAGGAAATGTTAAAGGGATTTCTGTAAGAAGAAAAAGAAAAAAGATAAAAAATATGAATAATAAAATAGCAATAAATATATCTATCAAGAATTACTTTAAATGTAAATGGATTAAATGCTTCAATCAAAGGTCATAGGGTGGCTGAATGGATAAGAAAATAAGATCTTCACATATGCTGCCTACAAGAGACTCACTTCAGACAGAAAGACACAGAGAGTGGAGGTAAAGGGATATAAAAATATGTTTTATGAATATGGAAACAAATGAACAAACAAAAATTGAAGTAGCAATACTTATTCCAGACAAAATAGACTTCCAAACAAAGTCTACAACAAAAGACAAAGAAGTACTCACTGATTCATTTCTGGATATCCAAAGAAACCCAAGACAATAACTCAAAAAGACATATGCATTCATGCATTCATTGTAGCATTATTTACAATAGCCATGACATGGAATCAACCTAAGTTTCTATCAATAGATAAATGGATGAAGAAGATATGGTGCATATATACAATGGAATATCATTCAACCATTAAAAAAAAAATCTTTCCATCTGAAACAACATGGATGGACCTAGAGGGGTTTACGCTAAGTGACATGTCAGACAAAGAAAAATAAACAGTATATTATTTCACTTATATGTAGAATGTCAAAAACAAAATAAATGAACAAACAAAATAGAAATAAACTTCTAGATACAGATGAACAAACTGGTGGTTGTTTGATGCAAGGGGGTTGATTGGCTAGGTGAAAAGGGAAAAGGGATTAGGGGGTACAAATTGGTAGTCACAAAATAGTCATGGGGATGTAAAGTACAGCATTGAGAATATAGTCAATAATGTAATAACTATATATGGGGTGACCAAGAAACTCATGGAACAGGAGTTATTGGAGAGGTAGGTGTACTAGTGCACACAGCTTGAATTATTATTAGTATATGTGCCAAATTTTATCCTACTTGCATCCATGTTCTTTCAGATATTGCTGAAGAAGCAGGTCAAATGTGAAGAAAACTCCAAGTATGGATTAAATTGAATTTCGTGCCCATACTAAGTTCTTTATAAAACAAGGAAAAACACATCGAACTACTTTGGAAGAGATGTTACCAGTTTACAGGGACAGTTGCCTTGGAAATTCATGGTTGACAAGTGGCATAACCTTTTCAAGCAAGGCAGAGTGTCTATTGAATGCTACCTCTACCTGGGATGCCCTATTGAGGTCACGTCCTCAGACATTTGTCAAAATAGTTGAAAACGTATGGTGGAAGATGCCAGACTGAATAAAAAGCAGCTTGTAGAAATGGTTGGAATGTCACTTCCAACCATTTGGAATATTCTCCATGAGTATCTAAGGATGTCAAGAGTCAAGGCAAGATGGGCGCTGAGAATGCTCACTCTGCTTCCCAAACAACAGTGCATGATGTGTTCGCAACAGTTCTTGGATCTCTGCAGGAACAACAAAAATACAGTTTTAAACTGGATTGCCACTGGAGATAAAACTTGGGTTCATCTTTATGAGCCTGAGTCAAAGCAGCAGTCCATGCAGTGACATGAAAAGGGCACGCCACCCCTAAGAAGTTCAAGGTGTTACAATCAGCTAGAAAAATCATGGCTACTGTTTGGTTGTAATAGGGAGAGTATCCTGCTGATTGATTACAAAGATAACAGTCTCGTAATAAGTGGAGAGGACTATTCCAGTCTGTTGAAACAGTTAAAAGAATGTGTGGAGAAAAGAAGAAGAAATCGGACCAAAGGAATGTTGCTTGTGCACAACGCGCCTGTGCACAAGAGCAATGTTGCATTGGTTGTTCTTCACGACTGGGGCTTCCAAACATTACACCACCCTCCCTATAGTCCAGACCTGGCTTCATCTGATCATTATTTGTTCCCAAATCAGAAAAAACAGCTTCAAGAGAAGAAATTTACAGACAATGAAGAGGTTAAAGCTGCAATTTGAGGACAAAAACAAAACATGTATTTTTCAAGGGTATAAATAAACTAATTGAAAGATCTGAAAAGTATATTAGGGTTAAGCATGAATATATATTTTTAAAAGTTTTATTTACCCTTCTTTCCCTTCATCCTGTGAATTTCTTGACCACCCCTCATACGGTGTCAGGTGGGTACTAGATTTATCAGGGTGAGCACTTCTTAAGTTATATGCATGTCTAATCACTGTGTTGTACACCCATAACTAATATGTCAATATATACGTAAACTTTAAATGGGAACTAAAAAATTATTTAAAAAAAATCAAAACTCATTGGTATCCCAGTGCCTTTTTCTGCTTGTTGTCCGTTCTGCTGGTCCCTTCTGATTTCACTTTGCATTTTGTGTAGCTCACATGGTTGTGTTTTAAGCCTGCAGGGTTCTGCTTCCAACATTTTGCAAATTAGGAAAATAGAGGAGTAACCGTAAGGGGGCTGTGCTGAAGCAAGTATCGGAAAGGATGAGTTATTGTAGCAGCATTGGCTGCAGTTGCTAAACAGGCAGCTGGGTGGAGTGTCCAGTCACAGACAGTGCACAATGACACACACATGCACGTATGCATGTGGACACACATTAGCATTGTAGTGCAGAGTAGTGGGTTCTTCTGGGATAGCCACTATGTGCACAGAAGACAGCTGAGACATGTGGGTGTCTGTGGCAGGAATAGAGAAAGATGGAGACTACGTGGATGGCAGCTGGGTGCCCAGCCTCACTTGTGACACTTGGAAAGGCAAAGTTTTGAGAAGTGTAATGACAGGGTAGCAGAGGACAGGTTAGAACAGACAAGGAGACAGGTACTGCTGTTACACATTGGAGTATACATATGTACACATCCTTGTTCTTACATGCACTTCTAATTGTGTTTCTTTTTTCTACTGTCTTTAAAAATTCCATAATTGGGGAAGCCGGGATGCTTCAGTGGGTGAAGTGCTCACTTTGCAGCCCTGGGGCCCAAGGACCCATGCGGACCCATATGCTAAAGTGAGGTGTGGTCCTCAGTTTGGTTCTTGCTAGGGCAAGCTTCCCATGTGGGAGGCCCCCAGTCTGGCTCCCAGCTTGAGGAGGCATGCCTCCCATATGGGAGGCACCTGCCTGGTTCCTGCCCTGTGTGGCCCCTCTCCCCTCCCTGGCTCCCCACCCCCACTCACCTGTGTGAGGAATGAAACTACATCAAACACTGACGACGTACAACCATGGGGACTGCTCTGGGCCCTCCCGCTTCTCTCTGTCTCTCTCTGTCTCTCTGCCAAAAACAATAAAATAAATCTTTCTTAAAATTTCTTTATTTGTGAATTTCATAGTTGACATGTTTGGTAATTAAACTTACTGAGTATTGCTATAGGTGAGACACTTTGCTTCTATTTCAAAACCTTGTAAAAAACTAGATGTCACAGCCTCACATGGTATCACAGGAAAAGGAGGTGCTTGTTGTGGACGTATTCTCTATGAGTTTGCAGTATATGACACTGTCAATATTCAACTTTTCAATGATACAGCTGACCGTTTCATATTGTTTTCCTTTTACTAGTCCAGGGTTAAGTGGGAAAGAGACAGCACTTGCAATGGTTGCTGTGGGAGGGGCCATTTAAGGGTGAGTGATCTCCCTCCCAGAATACCCACGATAGGAGGAGGGCGGGGGCTTTGAAACATCAAAGGCTTCAGTTTTAATCCCAAGTGCTCTCATTTATTTTCTTTGTGACCTTGAGCCCATTTTATAGCCTTTCAGACTTTTTTCTTTCTTTTTTTACTTATAAACCGGAAATCTCAATAGAAACAGCTGTATTAGTTCTCTCTAATTAAATATAAGTTCCCCCAGAACTTAGTGGGTTAAAAAAAATACACAAACATTTATTATCTCATAGTTTCTGTGTGTCAGGAACTCGGGAGCAGCTTAGCTGGATGTTTCTGGTTTAGGTTCTCCCTCAAGTTTGCAGTCAAGATACTGAGTGGGGCTTCAATCACCTAAAGGCTAGCCTGCGGCTAGAGGGTACGCTCATTCGCGCAGATGATGAGTTGGTGCTGGCTGCGAGCTGGGTATCTCAGATGTCCCCCATGTAGAGTTCTTCGTGTGGCCACAGAAGTGTCCTCTACAACATGGCAACTGGCCTCCACCAGACTGAGTGACCCAAGAGAGCCAGGTGACATCTGCAACATATCGTACGACTGAGCTTCGGAAGTCACACATCTTTTCCACATTTTCCCATTGGTTGCATACATTATCCCTATACAGTGGGGGTGGGGACCATCCAAGAGTGTGAGTAGCAGGAGTTGAGGATCACTTGAGGCCAGCTTGGTGGCTGGGCGGTGCACCAACTTTATTGGGTTGTTGTAAGGATTAACTTAGCTGATGTTTACAAATACTTAGCCTCAAATGTATCGAGCACATTTTGTCAGAATTAATTGTTACATACTATTATGATTAATTTGTTAAAAGTAATTTAAAAGTTAAGACTTAATTTCTGTTTAAAATCTGGAAAATGTTTCTAAAGCACAAAGGAAACATTTTACATAAATAGAAATACCTACTTCTTACAGGTTTCTACCCTTATCACCTAGAGCAGTACTTGTAAAAGAAAACATGCAATGAGGTTTGTGAAAATAAAGTAAAACATTAGAATTCTTTTAGCTCCATAGGTAACTATATGGCTATTTGGAAAAAAAATAAAGTTGTATTACTTACAACATTTCAGTATTCTACAGCATAATCTTATATCTAGTTACTATAGTTCTTTTGAAATTATAAACAAGAGATTAAGAGCAAATTTAATGTAATTTGGTAGATGCTCCACAGTGCTCATTTAAGTTCATAAATTCATTCTGTTCTTCTGCGTACAATTAGCATTTTGTTTAAAAGACATCTTTTGATTTTAAGTACAGAAATCAATTAAGTCTATTTTAAGAGAAAAAGAAATGTTTAAGCTTGCACAATTTTTAAGACAGAGGTAGACTAGTGTGTGGCATAGTGAGAACCAGGGATTCAAATGATATTTTCTGGTCATCCCTTATTTGCTTTGCTTTCTCCCAAGTGGTGAGTGACATGATCACTAGCATCACCAGGCTTTCACTTGTACAGTGCAGCAATAAGATGGAGAGAAGACTTTTCCTTCTCAGTACCCATCTGTCAATCTCAGGTTACATGCTCGCTCCTGAGCCAATCCCTGTAGTTAGAGAGATGAGTACTCTGATTGGCCAGCCTAGTACATCTTCCCTGAGATAAAAGTGATGGTGATGGTGCTGTTGGTGTTGAAATAGTGGGTGGAGTCAGAGTCAGGGGACACTATAATTTTCATTTCCAATAGTTCATCAAAGGAGCCAAAAGAAACCACATGGGAAAGTGTGTAGAGACAGGAAAAATTACAGCTACCATAGTCTTCTACGAAGAAGTAGACTTTATTATAGAAGCGATCTGTAAAATGAATGAAAAAGAAATGTTTAGAATAACTTCATTTTCTAATTGTGTATAGAATATTTCACGTTAGATTTTGTAAAGAAACTTAAGTACAATGTATGCACATTCAATGGCTAGACGATTAAAGTATATCTCATCTGTAAGGAAGAAAAAAATCTTTCCTGCTTTTTGTTAGAAAAGTGGGCCATGCAAAAGTTAGTTTTTTTAATAACCCATGATACTAGACTATAAAATCCAGAAGTATAGAAAGCTGCACAAGAACATTGTGAACATTCTACAGAGCACTAGTTTTAAACTAGGATAAGAGAAATTGGTTCAGGAACCATGGATTGCTGAAGGATGGATGAGAAGCGAAGAGGTGTCTTCAATTTCATCTCTCCACTTTCCTGGATGGTGTGCTGCATGAATTTTTCTTTGAAGAGAAAGTTCTGTTACTGAAAAAAAAAAAAGTTTGAAAAACGGATGTCATGTAAAAGATGATTATAAAGTTTTAAGGTTTATATATATTTATATGTTCATTCAGTTATTCAACAAGCATTAGTTTAGTATCCACTATACACAACAGTGGGCAAACAAACAAAAAATATTTCTCTCCCTTCTTGAAGCTGAAGATTTAAGATATATCTGTTGCTGCCTTAGGGTCATTATAAGCTCAGGAACTGTATTCCACATCACTAGCTGTACCCCATATCTATTTGAGAGCTATCTAGCAAGCTCCTATTACGTGCAAGGTAGAGTAGTGCAACGCCACAGGTAGGTGCTAGGGAGGAAAGATGAATAGCAATCTCTGCTCTCAGAAAATCACAAATCAAGAATGTGCTTCTTGGTCTCAAGGATGGTAGACTTTTGACCTCCTCTTGTGTTTCTACTTGCAGTGAGAGAGGAAGTATGAAGTGAGTGTGTCTTCGATATTTCTCATTTCCCCCTCACAAACAACAAATTCCTTCTGTGAGGTTTAAGAAACCGCTATGAAGAAAAATGACAGCAATACAATAGCTTGTGGGTGGCTAAATCACAACTCATGGACCATCTGTATATCCCAAGAGAACTATTCAGTATCAACCTTATTCCTAACACTGGAACAATATTTCAAATGCAAAGCTTTTTTTTAGAGAGGAAAGCTATGTGTTTTTATTTATAACATCTGTTCTTTAATGTATAATTCTTACAGCACAATTCTGATACCTATAATAGATTCACGTGTATATAACATATCATTAAATATAGATTTCTGGGCCCAACAGGACCTTCATAATGAGAATCTGCGGATTCCAGAATTCAGCAATTTAAATAAGGACTCCCTGTGAGCTTTAAGCACACTAATGTTCTAGAAATGACACTTCAGAAACTGAAGTTGTATAAGACCTCAAATGGGTAACCAATCTTACTGTAGAATGTCTTCATTCATTGTGTTATGACTAGACAACACTAATGAATGTCATTAAAACAACTCACAAATATACAAGTACACAAAGTCATTTTGTTCTGGTAGGTGTTAAGGAACTTCTCTCCACAGTTTTCTATTCTAACCCAAATCAAAGTGACAGTTCTCTTAGTGACAGAAAACCCTCATTTTGTTTTTTCACATTAATCTGGAAGTGCAATAAGGTTAACAAAAGAAAAACACTCTGGCTGGACACCCAGCAACCCCATCCTCAAATTTCTTCTAAGGCATCCAAAAAATCTTGAGATGGTGCCTCATACGACAGGGGACCCAAAACAACCCCGGAATTTATTTATAAAACATTGTGTATATATTTTTACATGTTTAAACTTCAGTCACCTTCTAAGTACTCTGCATTTGATGCAACATACCTATGGAGACACTTTTCCCACTACCCAAAACAGTTTTTGAACTTGTCAATGTTGGTGCCTTTTAGTGCTCCTGCCATTTTTTTGTTTCACCTCTTCCACATCAGCAAAGTGTTTCCCTTCGAGGACATTTTTCATTTAGGGAAACAAAAAATGTTGCTCAGGGTGACATTGGTGACTAGGAAGGGTGGGACACAGGGGTTATGCTGTTTTGGGTCAAAAACTGCTGAACACTCTGTGGGGTATGGGCAGACACATTGTCATGCTGCATGTTGTTTGGGTAAATCACCTATCACGAAATGGCAAATATATTGAAAAAAAGAAAAAAAAACAGTGAAGCTGAGCCCAGCCTCTCACACCAGCTGATGCAGGTGGGTTCTGCTGAGGGAGGAACTCACCAAGCGTTCAGGCTAGCGAGCATGTTTATTAAAGAGCCCTGCAGGGCTGACTACGAAAGGGGCATCAGCAACCTCTGGGGAGTTGGGAGAGCTTTTATGTGTAACTATCAGGGAGTGTTAGTTTCTGTATCTGGGTTGCAGTTTCCTTGGTTACCAGTATCTCAAGGTCGGGGCCTTCCAAGAACAATTTTTCTTGAATCATGGGTGTTGTCATTCCCACCCAAAGACTGTTTATTCCTGGTTATGGGTTAGTTATTCGCTGTTTTACCTGGGCCATAGGCTCTTACAGGCTCCTATTCTAAAATACTCACCTAGCGGGGGAAGTCTATACTATTAATATAAGGGGTCCACCCTTCAGAAGATCATTTCTGTGTTTTGGGTCCCCCTCATATGTACTCTCATGGGCCCTTAAATGGCCTCATCTCCTTTCTTGTTCTCCCAGTTTGTAATAATATTGATCTGACACTGTCACTGGTATGTGCTGGATTTTACTATGCCCCAAGCTAAACGCAGCTCTCTAGGACGCTATGGTTTTCTGATCCCAACTTCCTAAACCCAGGATTTTATTTATTTATTTGTTTGTTTGTTTGTTTGTTTGTTTATATATTTATTTGAACTGAACTGGGGGCCTCACCGCATTCGGGAAGCACACCCCAGTTCAGCATGTGGGTCCGCCTGGGCCGGAGCCGGGATTCAATCCTTGGTCCTCGGGGCTTCAAAGCGAGCGCTCAACCCGCTGAGCCATCCCGGCTTTCCCTAAAGGATTTTAGTTTGGTCTTGTTTTTGTGCTTTGAATCCCAGCAGCTTCCCCTACTAGTGAGGAATACTTTCTTCAGTTAGCCCAGTTTGTCCTCTATGTTTGACACCTTCAGTGGATCCACTTTTTATCCCCAACGTCTTGACAGAGACTGGAGTGATGTGATTTTCATTTGGTGATATCTTGCCGTGAACAGAAGTTGGTCAGAAGTCATTCATGGTAGGGCTTAGGGAGCCGATGACACTCAAATTGACCATGTTTTCTCTCAAAGATTCATCAACCTCATGTGAAGTTTGCTGACCTTAATACCCCCTCTGGTAGGCTGGCATTATTTTTTATTCCCGTAAAAGCTTTTAATAGGATGCTTTCTTTGGGTTGTCAATGTCATCAAGGACACTGGGCCTTCTGTCTTCTGACAGCCTGTGGCTTATCTGCACCCTGATTTACTCCATGATTATAGGACAGGATGGCTACATCAACTACAGACCCAAGGCCCCAAACAAGAAAAGGGGCCATCCCTTCCTGTATGTTGGTTTTAATGTTGATAAAACCTCTCTCAGAAGATTCGCGATGGGTTGAGCACCAATCTCATGGACTGGAACTACCGGGTCACATGTTCACTCCTAAAACAATCACTGTCAAGGAGAATGGGTTAATCTTGTTTTGTGTGTGTGTTTTATTTGTTTGTTTTGCTTAGAACATTCATGGAACGTTTGGATAGCTCATCAGGTTGAGCACTTGCCTTGCAACCACGAGGTCCCGGGATCGAGCCCCAGCCCCTGCCCATGCAAAACCTATATGCTGAACTGTGGTGCAACTGGTAACTGCTGATCCTGGCAGTAAAGGTTCTCACCTCCCATGTGGGAGGCTCCCAGTTCAGTTCCACTCTGCATGGCCCCATATCCAACTGTGTGGAATGAAACCATGTCACAACTAATGATGTACAACTATGGAGACTGCTCTGGGCCTTCCTCCCTCCTCCCTTCTCCCTTCTCTCTTCTCTCTCTCTCTCTCTCTCTATCTCTCTCTCTCACTCTCTCTCTCTCTGTCTTTCTCTTTCATCTTCTCTCAAACAATACAAATAGATCTTAAAAACAAACAAACAACAATATTCGGTATTTTCTCCCTGAGGGTTAAACCCATGAATAAAGTAGGAATGTTATTAGTAAAGAAAAATGAGGTGGGTTTGGGATAGGTCACTCAGACTCTCTTCTGGAAGACTCCAGTTCTTCATGAGGAAAAAACTCTGGAAGATCAATGGAGTTGTTCATATCCTAATCTCTAGCATGTTTACAACCTCCAGATTCCTACTCTGGAACTCCAGAAGCATGTTCAGATCTTGGCTTCCAATAATTTTTACAATTAAAAATTATTTAATTTTCTCTTAGTTACCCACAATCTACAGTGTCTGATTTCTGACTCTAATTACCTCTGACTATATTTTTGTTAAAAAAAAAAAAAAGTACGGTAAGTAAATACAACTAAGAACTTTTATTAGCTTTTCAGGTGAATATAAGTAACATGAAGACAATAAAAAAAACAATTGTGATTTAAACAAGACATTGATGATTGAGCTCTACTATGATTGGGGAGTCATTTCAATTTTGTGCACTTGAACTCTTTTCACAAACAGCCAATGATTTCAATAATGCAAGGAATGTGAGCCACAGTCTACATCCTCTGAATGAACACAGTCAAAGGTACATCCTTGGCCTCCATCCCAAAAAAGAGATGTGTGTGTGTGTATGATGGGAGAGTGGGAGAAGGGCAGAAGAAGAAAGAAAGAAAGAACTCCAAACCTCTCAAAAGAACAACTGCAACCAACCATTAAAGTAATTAGAACAAAGTGTCAGAAAGAGAACTTTGAAAATTTTATTGATGTTTATTTTAAAGCCTACTTTTCCCAAAGCTTCCATGTGCTTTATTATTTGGTTTTATTTCTAGGAGTTGTGCTCACAGCAGCAGATGTGGAAGCAAAAATGAAATCAGAAGGACTTTGGTCTTCTGGAGTAAATTGCTCTTCACCGCATTAGTGAGAGAGAACAGATTGTAGCTAGGATAAGAACGGTGTAAATAATTTTAAGTGTGCAATAGCGCACGGCATCGATTTAAATGACCTAGTAACTTGGCACTGTCCCAGGCAATTATTCCCTAAGCAGGATTTATGTCATGTGTTGTCAAAAAGCAGTCCAAACATTGGACACAGATATACGTTTAGATATATATTTAGAAGCCGCTACTCTCATTTGGAAAAGACCTTTGGATTGCTTTGTTATAAAAAGGAGAAAAGTCTCTTTTTTTCTTTTTCTTTTTCCTTCAAATTTAGTAACCTTTAGTGGTATTAGGAAATAATTCACCTTTTCTCAGTCATCCAAATGTTTTTTATGTTACACATGCCAATTTATTTGAAAATTATCTGAAATGATGATATTATTCTTTACAAATATAGGAAGGAAATAAAAAATGTCTTACACTTGTATCTAAAGCTATTTCTGGTCTTTTAGGAAAACTGTAGAAGAAATTAAAATATATGAGTCGATTTCCCCCTCGCATTTTTTTCTGGGGAAGTATCCAGCCTAGGAGTCCCATAAAGAAACGCATGTAATGTCACAGCCTCAGATTGTGTGTGTAAATGCCAAGCAGCCCATCAGAGTTCATAATGAGCCTACCATTGACAACTCAGTCAGCCTTTTGCCTTCCTATTTTATGACTTCCCACTCTGCCTGACACTATATTTCAGGACTGCAGTTGGAATGCTGAGCATGATGGTTTGCACATCCTAATTTCAGGGGCTCACGTGCATTTGTTGGATTTGTCTTTTCATTTTGTAGCAACGTGCCTCGTGGACCTGAGGTTTAATTGTGGCTATAATTTTGCAACAGAGCTGTCAGTAAAGAGCTGATCTAAACCTTTCATTTACTCTTTGTCTCTCTCACATGTAACATGCCAAACAAAAGCCAGACATCTGGGACCTTCCTAAGTGGAATCTGAGTTAATGTATAGAATCTATCCACATAGTACTATAGACCATAATAGTACGGGTTCTGAATTTTTGTCTCTTTAGCTTCTTTGCCTTTTTTTTTTTGGTGGGGGATCACTGTTGCCTAACCCCCCCCACCCCCACCCTCTATTCCCCTAAAATCCATCTCGTGAGCAAATTTCCTCCAAAGCTTCTTCCACGATTTTGCTAATTATGATGAGATAAATTTATTTCTCTTTCCCATTCTTCGGATGGCACAGGAGGAATTTAGTAGTGCAGATAAAATGAGGAAAGACACAAAATCTCTAGACTACCTACACAAAAACAAGATTTCATTTGGCAGCATAAAAGTAGTCTATTGTCAGAAGCTGGGATGGCTCAGTGGGTTAAGTGCTTGCTTTGTAGCCCTGAGGACCAAGGATTGAATCCCAGCCCTACCCCGTGTGGGCCCATATGCTGAACTGGGGTGTGCTTCCCATGCAGGAGACCCCCAATTTGGTTCTTGCCCCTCAGTTGGGCCCCTGGCTTGAGGGGGCATACCTCCCATGCAGGAGGCCCCCAGTCGAGTTCCTGCCCTGCTTGGTCCCCGCCCACCTGTATGAAACAAAACCATGTTGAAAAACTGATGACATACAACTATGAAGATTGCTCTGAACCCTCCTCCTCTCTGTCTCTCTCTCTGCCTCTGTCTCTCTCTGTCTCTGTCAAAAACAATAAAAGAAATCTTAAAAAAAAAAAAATTCCATTGTCTTACTAATCCTCCCCTTGTAGCATCCTAAGACTTCCCCCCATGAATGCCACCCCCACGCATAAATCATTGTTAACTTGTACCAGTGACTTGAGAAGAAGAGGAAGGGCCATGAGAGAAATGCACATGGTGACAAATAGAGCTTAACCATAGAGAGGTGTGATTTCCTAGTGACTATGAGGGTAGAAGTGAGAGATGATTTGAGAGGTGAGAAGCCACTCCATAGTGCTAAGCCCCAAGGATGATGATGGTACAAAAGTTGTGTCTCAAAGTAAATAACCATTTATATATCTGCTGTATTCCCTGTGAGTACTTAAATAAAGATAAGGCTGTTTAAAAATGAACTGCACCATCCCTCCTATTAAAAGAATGTAGTGGGGTTACTCTAAACCAGGGGCCTCCAAACTACGGCCCGCGAGGCCCTCTCACCTGGCCCGTGGAGACCTTTTTATCTGAATAAAATAATATTAAATAAATAATTAAAGACAACATATATGTTTTGATTCTTTTTTATTTGGACATTGAGTGTGTAGTCGGCCCCCAAACTGCTGTTTGATAGTTAATGCGGCCCGCGGGCTGAAAAGTTTGGAGACCCCCACTCTAAACTGACTCCGATCTCCACGTGGAAATGAAGCCAAGAGGTCCTGCCGCTATAAGCATGATGAAAGAGGGTTGTCTATTCACCTAAAAATGCAGATCGATGTCCGCATGGAGCTATTTTATTATCACAATCAATGCACTCAAGATACGAAGCTCAGATAGTTTATCATTTGTCTATAACCACGGGATGTGTTGGAACAGATCATCAGAGTCAGATCACTCATTTAATTGTAATACACTGTCTGGGCAGCACCTACAAATTAGAACTTCAAACAGAACAACATGGGGGCACCTTAAAAACCTATGTGGCCACATGTATAAAGCTCTCTGGAGATATAAAGCCTGGCCCTGAGCCTCCAGACCTCACTGGAGTCTTGATTGGCTTCATTTGACAAACTGAGATTCTTTGCACCCATGGCATTAGGTATACTAATTTACTTTCCATACAAATATACGTTTTAGGAAATGACAAGTTTAATCAGAAGAAAATTTGAAAAAAAGAAAAATACTCAAGAGAATAAAAAGATTAAAAATAAATCTGAGTGCAAACGTTTGGAAGTTATGATATTGGATCCAGTCATTGCCTCTTCTACTATTTTCTGCCACAGTTGTTTTTCTGTGCATAATAAAGTAAGACTATAAACAAAACAAACAAACAGAAAAAATCAAGAAACTGTAGACTTTTCAAACTAGCAGTGATCTTATGCTCTGGTTGAAAACTTTATTTTGCCAGGAAAAAAAGAACAGAGAGCCTGCATGCTTTTATTGAATAACAATTGTTTATTTAACACCTACTGAATAGCCAGCCCTGTTTTAGTGACTGAAGCTGAAGCTGTAAACAAAATACTCTGCTTCGGTCCTCATGAACCTTCCATTCATTTGAGGAGGAAAGAAGTGTGGGATGTGTTTGAGCAGAATGTCAGGTAGTGATGGATGCTAGGAAGAGAAGCAAAGAAGGTAAAAGAAATAGTAATAAGAGCAATTGTGGGAGGGGGAAGTGATGAGAACACCCCCAGGGGGCTTGAGAAGACACCTGGCTGATGTGAAGGACCAGCTAGGAGACTGTCTGGGTGGGGGGAGTTCTGAGCAGAGAGGACAGAAAGTGAAGAGACCCTGAGGCAGGGATTCCCAACCCCGTGCCCGTGGACGCCATGGCGCCTGCAGCCCGATTTGTGTGCGCCCGCCATTATTTGACTGCGTCAGAAGTTTTTCATAAACACTAAGTAAAACTATCATTTATTTTTATACATTTGTTAGAATTTTAAAATATTGTTTGAGTATCTACACAGGTTTATTATATTTGTTGGTATGTTTGCAATATCGTATGTATAAGTTTTTCCCTAGCTTTCGCCTTTGTACATGTCGCGTCTTGTTTAGCCGCTGCGCTCTTTAAACTCTCCTCCACCCAACCGGGAGACGCGAAGCTGCCATTTTGATTGCGGTTGCGGGACTGATAGGGTCGTGAAAGTTAGCTAGGATCACAGTGTTTTGATATATTCGATTTTAAATGAACTAAAAGCGAGGTAGGTAATCTATTATTATGGTGGCAATTTGATATGATATTGTAGTTCTATAACTATTTTTATTTTTATTTTTTTAGTCCTAAAATGAGTGGACCAAATAAGAGAAAACAAACCTATCATTTTAACACAGACTGGGAGGAATCATATTGTTTAATTAATTTAAAAGGTAAATGCATTTGCCTGTTGTGTGGCAGTAGTATTGCAGTGCCGAAAAAACATAATGTTGAATGTCACTTTCAGACAAGTCATACCACTTTTGATACAAATTATCCACTTAAATCTGAAGAAAGAAAAAAATAAATCAACTAAAATGAAGTTGAACTACTCAACAGACTGTTTTCACTAGACATGTGGAAAAATCTAAAAAGGCAACCATTGCTTCTTTCAAAATTTCTCACATGCTCGCAAAGAAGAAAAAACCTTTCCAAGATGTTGAATTGTTAAAAGAAGCATTTCTGACTGCTGCTGATTGTTTGTTTGAAGAATATTCTAACAAGCGTGAGATTATGTCGGCGATACAAGACCTACAGTTGTCAAATAACACAGTCACAAGAAGAACACATACAATTTCAAAAGACTTGCAAACTCAGTTAAAGACTGACTTGGAAATATGTGACTGCTTCTCTCTGCAATTTGACGAGTCAACAGATATATCAGACACCGCACAGTTGGCAGTTATGGTGAGAATGGTATTTAGTAACTTCACAGTAAAAGAGGAGCTGTTGCAAATATTACCAATGAAAGGACAGA
>PVKE010011337.1:0-40505 GCA_004027555.1 Craseonycteris thonglongyai | reverse complement strand
ACCACCAAACCATTGAGTGTGTCCATAATGCTGGTGCCCTCTCCCACCTCCCCTCCCTCTCTCCTTCCCCCCTCCTCCCCCTCCCTCCGGCAATCACCAAGACATTTTAAAAGCAGCAAGAGAAAAGCAGTTAGTTACCTAAAACAAAGCTCCCATACAAGGGGTAGTCAAGAAATTTGTGAAAATAGGGGGGGTATTGGAGAGGTGGGAGTACTAATGCACATAGTTTTATTGTGTAACTCATTAGTCTATGTGCTAAGTTTCTGCCTACTTGCATCTGTGTTCTTTCAGATATCACCAAAGAAGCACATCAAATGTGAAGAAAGCCCCAAGTATGAATAAAATTGAATTTGGCGACATCATTAGGTTCCTCACAAAACAAGGGGAAACACCTCAAGCCATTTTGGAAAAGATGTTAATGATTTAGAGGGACCTGTTTCCCTGGAAAATCCATGGCTTACAAGTGACATAGCCCTTTCAAGCAAGGCAGAGTCAATTAAAAGCAACCTCTATTCAGGATGCCCTGTTGAGGCCACTTTCTCAGACATTGTCAAAAAAGTTGAAAAACTTATGGTGGAAGATGACAGATTGAGTAAAAAACAGCTTATCAAAATGGTTGGAATATCACATACAACCATTTTGAATATTCTCCACCAGTATCCAAGGACGTCAAAGGTCAGTACAAGGTGGGTACCGAGAATGCTCATGCCGCTTCAAACACAACAGCATGTCAAGAATTCATGACAGTGTTTGGACCACTGCAGAGACAACAAAGATGAAGTTTTAAATGAGATTGTCACCGGAGAAGACACTTGTGTTTATCATTATGAGCCTGAGTCAAAGCAGGAATCCATGCAGTGGCATGAAATGGGCACACCACCCCTAAATTTAAGGCGTCACAATTGGCTGGAAAAATCATGGCTACCGTTTTTTGAAATATGAAGGGTATCCTGCTGAACAATTATAAGAATAGGGGTGTCACAATAACTGGAGAGTACTATTCCAGTCTGCTGAAACAGATTAAAGAATCTGTGAAGGAGAAAAGAAGAGGAAAATAGACAAAAGGGGTGCTGCCTTTGCACAACAATGTGCCTGTGAAGACACTCATCACAAGTGTGGCCCCCAAATGCTAAACTACCCTCCCCATGGTCCAGGCCTGGCTATGCCTGATTATCATTTGTTCCCCAAAATGAATAAATGCCTCAAAGAAAGAAATTTACAGATGACAAAGAATTTAAAGCTAAAATTTGAGGGCCAAACCAAAACATTTTTGATGATAGAAATAATTTATTGAAAGATCTGAAAAGCGTATTAGGATGAACGGTGAATAATAAATGTTTTTAACCCTTCTTCCCCCTGCATTCCACAAATTTCTTGGCCACCTCTTGTAAGAAAATCAGCTGATTTTTTAAACAGAAACTTTGCGGGACAGAAGGGATTAGCATAAAATACTCAAAGTGATGAAAAGCAATCGAGATTACTTTATCCAGCAAAGCTATCATATAGAATGGAAAGTCTGAGAAAGAGCTTCCTAGACAAGAAAAAGCTAAAGAAGTTGTCACCATCAAACCAGTATTACAAGCACTCTTAGAGGAACTTCTTTAATATAAAAAAGAAGTCAAAAATATTAAAAATAAAATGGTAATAACTACATAGGTATCAACAATTTCTTTAAATGTAAATAGACTAAATGCTTCAATAAAAGACATATGACGGTCAAGTGAATGAGAAAATAAATCCTATACATATGCTGCCTACAAGAGACTAACTTCAGATTTAAAAAATACAAATTAAAAGTAAAGGGTTGGGAAAAAAAAACTGGGCTAGCAATACTTCTGCCAGACAAAATAGACTTTAAAACAAAGGCTATAACAACAAACAAAAAAGGGCCCAGCAATTCACTACTGGCTATTGGAATAAACCCAAACCATTAATTGAAAAACACATGCATTTATATGTTCATTGCAGTATTATTTACAGTAGCCAAGATATGGAAGCAACCTAAGTGTCCATCACTGGACAAATTGACAAAGAAGAAGTGTTAGTTACACACATGTGTGTGTGCGCATGCACACACATGAGTGCAATAGACTATTACTTAGCCACAGAAAAGAACAAACTCTTGCCATCTGCAACATGGATGAATCAGGAGGGTATTATGCTAAGTTAAATAAGTAGAACAGAGAAAGTCAAATACAATATGATTTTACTTATATGTGGAATCCCCAAAAAATAAAACAAATGAACAGACAAAACAAGAAACAAATTGATAGATACAGAAAACATTTTGATGGTTGCCAGATGGTGGAGGAGTGGGAGGGATAGTTAAAAAAGGGGAAGGGATGAAGAAGTATAGATGGTAGTCACAAAATCATCATGGGAATATAAAGTATAACAGGTAGCATAGTCAATAATACTGTAATTACTGTATAGTGTCAAACGGGTATTAAAATATTGGGGAAATCAATTTTTAAGTTTTCTATATGTCAAATCACTATGTTGTACAACTGAAAGAAATATTATATTATATGAAAACCATAATTGAAAAATAAAAAATATTTAGAAAAACTGAATCAGAATCTTGGTGTATTGGATCCATGAATCTGTATTTTATCAAGTACAGTCATGTGTGGCATACTAATATTTCCATGAACAAGACACATATATGATGGTCCCATGAGATTAAAATGGAACTAAAACATTTCTTCCTACCACCTAAATTTAATAACTCTGTAGCCATTCTAATATCCTAGAATAGTGTATTACTCATGTGTTTGTTCTGATGCTGGTGTAAACCAACCTATTGCATTGCCAGTCTTATAAAACTATGGTACAATTATGGACAGTATGTAATATTTGATAATGATAATACAAGACTATGTTACTTTATGCATTTATTTTATAAAGTTTTTTATTGTTATTTTAGAGTATACTCTTTCTATTTATTAAAAGCTGTTTGCTATAAAGCAGTATGCCCTGTTACATAGGCAGAAGCCTTGCACATCTTGTATTTAGTGTGTCTCTTGATTGCATCATTTTTCTCTTGCACTTGATTTAATCTTGTGTTGCTTTGTACAGTGACATGCTCTACAGGTATGTAGCCTAGGTGCACAGACTATACGATATAACTGAGATGTGTAGTAAGCTATGCTATCTAGGTTTGCATAAGTCACTCTAGCATTCACACAATGAAATCACCTAGTGACACATTTCTCAGACCACATCCCCATCAAGTGGTGCATGACTGTACTTCAGAGATGATTCCGAAGCACAAAGTAGTTTAAAAATGGCTGCACTGAATCACACTTAACTTTCCTCCAGAGGAAATGACTCCAAAATCCATCCCTCTAAAAGTACATCTTTTGCTTTATTCCCAGAAGAAAAGTTATTTTGACAGTTCAAAAACAGAAAAAATGGTGACTGTGCCTCCTGGAACCAAAAGTAGGAGTTCAGAGGAAGGATAAACTGTGTCTGGCAGTCTGAGTTAAAAATGAAACAGAGAACATCAAGAAAATCAGATAGTGTGCTGAGATCATGCATTAAGAGTTCAGATCTAGCACGAAGTTCTCTTCTCTCACCATCCTTTGACTATAATGCAGTGTTTCTGATTCACAAGAGAATGCTGATTACTGATGAATTTTGTGTTTTGTTTTTAGATACATCCCCTTGGTATTTAATGAAGTCTCCCTGAGTTTTACAGTTTCTCTCAACTATTCTGACGGTAACTACAGAAGAAGTATCAAGGGATAAAAACTAAAACAAGAAGGTTCTCAAACACAGTCTTCCCTCCTTCCATGAAGGAAGACTCCAACTTGGTTCCCTCAGTGTCTTCACTCCCTTCACTTCCGTGATAGAGCGGCTTTCTCAGACAGACTGCATATGTACATGTTACGTGTGTGCACGTGTGATGTGGATTCTAGAGAAAACACTGTGGAAGGGGAGATGAAAAAGCACATGGTCTGAAACATTTGCAAGCAGTGTTGAAGCAGGTGAAGTACGTATGTGTGTGGATGAAAGAGATCCCATGGAAATTCAAGCAAACTACGGTAAGTGAAGAATTCAAGATGATTTGAATTTGCTTTGGGGTTGAGTTTCTGTGATCACAGCACCACTCAGGCCAGGCCATGTGGAGCACACCTGTATCAGCAAAGTGAAGCCAGAGCTTTGCAAGGGTAGTCAGGGCTCCCTAGAGGACATTGGAGTCTCTGGTGGCACCAGCCACTTGCGAGGAAATTCCCACACAAAGGTGAAAATCAGGGGTGCAGAGCCATGACTGCTGGGTCTCCTGCCCTTGCCTTGCTGCTCCCACAAATGCAATCGCCCACATTCAGTGCATATTTTTTATAAGTTGAAGTAATTCTTGGCACAACTTTTCCTTTCTGAGTCTGTAAGCTGTTAAGCTTTATGTTTGAACGCACAATAAGATAACAATTTACATTATAGAAAAATTGCTTTTACTAAGCCACCTTTGTAGAGGCATGCTTCCACGGTGACCAAATTGTCTTGTTTTCGGTAACTGCAATAGCATATGCTGGATATTGTGCTCACAGAAAAAGAACAGAACCATTTTTTTCTTTATTCCCAGAAGACTGATACAAAATGTAAGCAAGCAATTCAGAAGTTGAATTTTATATTTTTAGATGTAGCATGCATATTTATTCAAAAAAGACCATTTTTCATTTATCGACTTTTCTTTTGAGAAACCAAGTTAGCCTAATACCTATATTATATTCTTTTCCAATGTGAAAATGATTTAGAATTAAAAATAATAATTGTTAGCATTTGTACAGCACTTTATACTTTACACATTTTTAAAATTTTTTAAGATTAATTTTTCTTTATTGTTTTGACCGAGAGAGAGACAGAGAGAAGAGAGAGGGTTCAGAGCAGTCTCCATAGTTGTACGTCACGAGTCTTTGATATAGTTTACAGGCCAGGAGCCTCTCACATGGGAGGCTCACCCCCAAGAGCTGGGGACCTCCTATATGGGAAGCACATCCAGGGCAGCAGCCAAATCGAGGTCCTCCCACATAGGAAGTTCGCCCCTGCAAGAACTGAACTGGGAGTACACACCAGCTCAGCATATGGGTCCACACTGGCTGGGGCAAGGATACGGTCCTCAGACCTCAGGGCTACAAAGTGAACACGGAACGCATTGAGATATCCTGGCTTCCCTACAGGTTTTTTTATAGCTTTCGTATATAAACCTCTTCTCAACCATGTGGAGTAGGGTTTTTAATCTCACAGTATAGGAAGGGAAGCCTGAGTGCAAGACTTGAAGTGATTTGGCTGAGGTCACTCGACTAGGATAGGACTGAGATGGGCAAGAACCAAGTCTTCTCACTGTAGGTCCTCAGTCCTTCAGCATGATTAAAGCTGCCTGGGCACACACAAACAAGCTGTTATTCAAGGACCTGACACTGAATGTTCTTCTCAGTGCCTGCCACTTAGCATTTGATTGATTGAAATGAAAATTAGCCTAGAAACACAAAAACGTGAACTAGGTCTGGCATTTCAAAATAATCTGGCCAAACCATTTTGACATTTTTGACTTCTTAAAACTAGAACTTCCTTAAAGCACAATTACTATCTCAAAAACAATGGATGACCACCATAATCTTTTCCTTAATTTGATAGAAGGCCATTATAAGTAAGACCACTGTCTTTTGAATGAGTGTGTCTTGCACTACCTACCACTGCTGAACATGGTAAAGTGAACAGGTTTGGCAGACCAGGGTTCAGATTCGGTCCAGCCACAAGCTATTCATGTTTCCTTCTCAGAGGAACGTAATTTCTCTGAGGCTGTGTTTCCCAACTTGTGAAATGGAGAAAATAGCATCTATCCTGCATATGCACTTGAATATTCTATAGACAAATTAGATAAATTACACAGTATATATGAGACTATTTTTCAATTGTAATGCATTGTACGAATACGAGACACCATCAGCATGAAACAAATTCTGGATAACTAATTGTAACCCATTTTATTTCTTCATGTATATTTTAACACAAGTGTAAGGACTCACTTATATATCTTTAAAAAAAATAGATCATGAGGAAGCCGGGATGGCTCAGTGGGTTAAGCGCTCACTTTGCAGCGCTAGGGACCGAGGATCGAATCCCGGCCCCGGCCCGTGCGGAACCATATGCTGAATTGGGAGCTGCCCCAGTTCAGTTCTCTCTCTGTCTCTGTATCTCTCGCTCTCTCTCTCTCTCTCTCTCTCTGTCAAAATAAATAAATTAATTCATTAATTAAAAAAAAATAGATCATGGGAAAAACAAGCTATTTTGAAATAACGTAAATGATCTTTTATAACCCAAATAATAAAACTGAATCAATGGGTCTTTATGAATTATAAAGGCACAATATAAAATTGAGATCAGCAATAAATGTATAAATTACCTGTGAATGAAAGTAGAAAGCTGACTTTTTTTTTATACAAGTAGAATTAGATTCTACTCATATAGACTAATTTTACTAAACAATGATTTTTCTTAAATGGCCGCCAACTCTCAGGCAATCTGTAACAACATAATTTTGTTTGTTTTAAAAAACAGGGTTTGGGTTGTTATTCAATAACCAAAATATAGACCTGCAGATGATACAGCTATGATGGTGTATTCTCATTTATGAAATATGTGAAGTGTGTTGATCCTTGAGGGAAGCACATGATGGTTCTTTGCCTCACTGACAAATCTGTAAGAAAGTGAGGGAATAATAGACTGAATTAGTTCTTCAGAGTATAATATACCCAATAAACATAAGTACTCAACAGAGACTTTTTCTTAACAGAATAAAAGACTACTATGGTTACAGAAAATTATTTGTAACAGGAAGATGAAGATATTCAACTGAATGTTATTACTGTGTAGTCCTACATCTAACAGGGTATCTTTACACTGAAAAAACCTATTAATTACAAGTCAAGTCAAGTAGGAATGACAGGAAAGCTCAATGGTCGAGTGCTTGCCTCAAAATTGTGAGGTCTGAGGTACAATTCCCAGCCCCGGCCCGTGCAAACCCATATGTTGAACTGTGGTGCAACTGGTAACCACCTGGATAATATTGTGGCAAAGGTTCTAGCCACCAATGTGGAAGGCCCATGTTGGGTTTCTGCCCCACGTGGGCCCACATCCACCTGTGTGGAATGAAACCATGTCACAAATAATAATGCACAGTTTTGGAGACTACTCTGGGCCCTCTCCCATTCTCTCTCTCTCTCTCTCTCTCTCTCTCTCTCTCTCTCTCTCTCTCTCTCTTCTCTCCTCTCAAAAAGAAAAAAATAATACAACAAACAATAAAATAAATTGTTAAAACAAAAGTAAAGTCAAGTAAATTAGTCATGTACAGATAAGACCAAGCTGTGATAAGGCATGTATATAACATTTATTTTTTTGTATTTCTGTTTTTGCTTTTTGTCTCTGTGTGTGTGTTTTCCACCTCAAACAATAGCACATGGCCCCTGCTTTGGCTAGCAGGTACAACAACTCAAGGATGTATAACGACTGAGGGAATAGTAGTACAATCAGGCAGAACAGCTCTCTGATGTAATGTACATTGATCAGTCTCTCGAGGGCTATTTCGGGGTTCTGTATCATTCTGTTGAAAAGTATAGCCAGTGACTTGAAAGGTAGAACTAACTATCAAAGGCATGGTTTATACAAAGCTAGAAACAACTAGGCTGAAGATCAATACACAGAATGAAATTGATAGTCTACGATTATAATCTGAAATAAATAAAATTTAACTGTAATAAGAATAAAGTCCTCTATCAAAGTTATAAAGATTAACTGCATAAAATAGGATAGAAAAGTCTGGTTTAAGTAAAGTTTTAGAAAATAAATGTCTTTTTCTTTCTTCATATTTTCATATGGAGGAACTTCTAATACAGTAACATTCCCAGTCTCTTATTCTATCACTGGTGAGTGATACTCATTAATTAATGAATTTGGTGGAGCTGATCTACCCCTCCATCCCAGGACATTGCAAGCCAGCAATTAAGGGTAAGTTTGTATATTTTACATAATTGTACTGTCCCATAATCCAGGTTCATGGAAGCCACATATAAGTCATAGCAAACCTATTGTGTCCCACACTTAAGCCACATTCTGCATTTTATCTTATATCTTTAATAAGTTTCCATTCATGAGGTTTTGTGTCTCTTTTCATTTATCCAAAGCCACAAAACATAGTATCTCTTGTGTTCCCTCAAACTCAGATAAACATGTAATATAAAACAATTTAAAAGTATTAATAGTTAACCAGGAATATAAGATATTTAAAGGTAGGGAGTAATAGTGTTTTTCAAAGATGTGAAGGGCTCTCTTTTAGAACAAGGGTAGCTATGTGTAGCCGCAGAGAGAAACACATATTTACTAAATATAGAGGACACATTTCTAGCTATTAAAGCAGAGGCAAAATAATGTGTTTGAGAATCTACCTAGATCCAATCACAGTGCAAGGTACTGAAGATACAGCAGTGAACATGCTCTGCATGATCTCTTTCCTCATGGCACTTGTTATTAAGAAGGAAAAACATGTACTTACATAACAGAGCGATGAGTATCATTGTAGTACAAGATGTTACTGGAACATATAATAGGGTACCTACCCCAGTATAGAGCATGTGGGATAGATTACTAGAGGTAGTGATATTAAATTGACAACTAAACTTAACTAAGATGGTTGATACAACTGCAGAAAGAGAGACTAGGACAGTGTTTCAGGCAGAGGGAACAGCACATGGAAAAGCTCAGAGAAGCGCAAAGACGTAAGGAGTTTGGACTCTATTCTAAACATAATGGAAAATCACTGAAAGTAAATGTGTACCAAAATCATGGGGATGTCTGGATAGTTCAACAGGTTAAGCACTTGCCTGACAATCACAAGGTCTGGGGATCAAACCCCAGCCCCAGTCCACACAAACCCATATGCTGAATCACGACACAGCTGGGAAACATCAGGATGGATTGATGGCAAAGGTTTTCACCTACCATGTGGGAGACAGCCAGTTTGGTTCCCAGCCGGTGCAGCCCCACATCCACCTGTGTGCAATGAAACCACATCACAACTAATGATGTACAACATTGGAGACTGCCCTGGACCCTCCCCCTTCTCTCTTTCTCCCCACACCCTTGTGCCTTTTCTTAAAAAACAATAAAATAAATCTTTTTTAAAAAGTATACCAAAAATCAAAATTTTAATTAGAAAAAATACATTAGCCATTATCTGAAGAAGAGAGGGAGGCATGACGAGAGGGGTTCTAGAGATAGAGAGCGTCAAATAGTTAGAGGTAGAAAGATATAAAATATACTTAGACTATGAGATGAATGACTTGTGAGTGATGAGCTCACAAGCACTTAAAGGGTATAAATGAAGAAGGTGCTGAATGACCATGTAAATATTTAAGGAATCAGATATGAGCTTCATATTTTGACTAAACATATAGTAATCTCTCAGGGCATTGCTACACTTCGATTTCCTCACTGCCCTCGTTAGCCAAGTTGAACAGAATTGGGTAAAGGTTATTACTCATTGAGATTGGAGGTGTTAGTGTATGTTTGGTCAAATGAAACATAACAGCTGTGTTTTCTTTATCTAACTGCCCAAATCTGTGGTGAATGTCTGATATGAAAGTGGCAAAGACCAAGTGCAGTGTGACTGTATGAATTTCTCTGATGTATTTATTTTCAAAACACATCATGATTTGGAATTGAATATGCCCTAAAGAATATTTAGAGACAGGACTGGTATTATTAGGGGTCATTAGAGATAAATGAAAGCAATCTGCCTAAATTATGGTTGCTGATTTTATTATGTGCATATATATTTCTAAAATTTTTGTTCTTGATTATAATACAAAATTATTTATATTCATTTTAGTGTGCATTAGCACTCCAGGACTTACACATTTTATTTTATTATTAAATTTATTGGGGTGACATTGGTTAGTGGCACACAATGCAATGCATCACCTATGTGTTGCATTGTGTGCCACCACCCAGAGTCGGTTCTAGGACTTATTTTTAATGGAAAGAGACTGAATTTCTTTCATGGTTTAATCTTATAATAAACCAAGTTGATTTATTACCCAATCGAGCACAGTGGACCAAGGCCCATACCTGGCTGCTCATGCCCAGTGCTGTATCTGGGAAATGAGATTTAGCTCTGTAGAGTTTTAGGTAAGCCACCAACATTTTCTGCATTGAAAATTTGTTTAGGATTTTGATAATGAAGCAAATAACTGTAAGATCTGAGGCTGAATTATATAGTTCTTTAAAAATTCAAACCTTGTCTCTTTCTCTCTTTTTTAATTTTATTCAATTTATTGGGTTGACATTGATTAGTAAGATTATGTAAGTTATGTGTATAATTTTTTAAAGATTTATTTTATTGTCTTTTACAGAGACAGAAAGACAAAGATACAGAGAGACAGATAGAAGGGGGAGGGCCCTGAGCAGTCTCCATAGGTGTATGTCATCCATTTTCAACATGGTTTTATTCCACACAGGTAGGTGAGGGGCCACGCAGGGTGGGAACTGGGTGGGGGCCTCCTGTATGGGAGGCTCACCTCCTTGAGCTAGGGGCCAAATGGGGGGGGGCAGAGAACCAAACTGGGGACTTCCTGCATGGAAAGCACAACCCAGTTCAACATATGGGTCTGCACAGGCTGTGGCCTGGGCCAGGATTCAAGCCTTGGTCCCCAGGGCTGAAAAGTGAGCGCTTAACCCACTGAGTCATCCTGGTTTCCCCTTAACTTTATAATTTTATAACACATCATCTATATTTTTGAATGTGTGTTCACCACCCAGAGTCAGTTCTCCTTTCATCACCATACATTTGACGCCCATTACCCTCTTCTACCACTTTCCCTCCCCTTACCTTCTGATAACCACTAAATTGTTGTCTGTGTCTATGAGTTTCTGTTTGTTATAATCATCAATCTTACTAAGAAACTAGATCTTAATTATTCCCACCAAAAAAAAAAAGAAAAAAAAGAAATGCTAATTATGTGATGCAATAGAGGTGTTACGTACTACTACAACAATCATATTTCAATATATAAATGTATCAAACCACTATGTAGCATACCTTAAATTTACACCATGTTATATATCAAATATATTTCAATAAACATAGTATCTCTGGCTTAAAATTTTTTGTTTTCTATATTTTCAACTCTTACAAAGAAATATATGCATACAGATATAGGTTAACAAATTAGATTAAACCAAATTATTCACAATAAAAGCTATGTGTTTTTTCTATTCTACACAAACCTCAAGTCCTGTTCCCTAGAAGCATTCACTTTTAGTTCTTTCAGCTATTTCTTCTGACATTTTCCCCTAATATTTATTCAATTTTTTACTTACATTTTTGGATGTATTTACTTATCTACTGGTTTCCATTATAATAAATACAAATTTAAGCTTACTTTTCTTTCTGAGCTTTAATTTCATCTCTGTAGAAGATAAGGCAAAGGTAAGTATTCCACCCTACATCACCATGAGGCTCAAATTAGATCATCGCAGACTCCTGTCACTGCACACATAATTTCCCTTTGACCTACAGAATCATTCTTCATTCTTCCATTTGCCCATAGAAACTCACTGAGTTTTAACAGGGCACATGGCTGCCCAACTTATATTACAATTAGGATTGGCCCTATAACTGTTTTTGCCAATGGAATATGAGTAAAAATAATTAGTGCTATTTCCTTAAAAGGAAATATTACCACTCCAAATCTTCCCTTCCGTTCTTCCTAAACCTAGAAAGCAAATATATAAATGTGAAATAAGTTGGACCCAGAAATAACATCTTAAAACACAAGGCAGCAGGAGAGAAGGATCCTTAGTCCTTGGACGATCTCATGAAGCAGAATTGACCTCGACACTTCACATTAGCAGTTTCCCACTGATATGGGAAGCTAATGGACAAAATAGATCTTTATCTTCCTATCACATACTTCGTTCATGTCTAGGTGTTATACACAGGTACCCCATACTATTTCAAATGTTTGCATTAGGCCACTTTGCTTTATGAAAGATTTATGTTTATACTTGTTTTTGCTAATTTAAAAAAAATCCCCAAAGAAGTTTTTGCTTCATTTGAAAAAGCAAACAAAGAGCATTTAGTGTTTGCATGCCCAGAGAAGTGAGAGTGGCCCCACCAAGCTCCTTCCTGAAGAACTGCACTCAGCATCCCAGTATCAAGCCACCATAGCTTTGAACTGTGTCTGTGAGCATGCGAGTTTTATCTCAATTCACACTTGACCTTTAAGCAACTCGGAGGTTACGAGGTTAGTTGAAAATCCTTGACCAGAATCCTTACCAGTAACATAAAAGTGATTTTTTAGGTTGTCCCAAAATTAACACAAGATTTGAATTTTGCATCATCTGTGTGGTAAAGTATTGCCAACGAAAAAAAAGACAGGGTGACAGCTGACAGTTCAGGGTTATTAAAAATGGAGCGCTACACAAAAGAACTATGCGTTTTCATTGTTGAGCAATGAAAATTTACAATTTTTAATTATAAACCTGTGTTTTCTATCAAAATTACTTCTTGCGTGAATTTCGGGACACCCTTATATATACTATATTGTTGCAATTAAGCTAGAAGAAAATAATTAAGAAAATCGGGGGATGCCAGGATGGCTCAGCTGTTGAGCTCTTGCCTCAAAGTCATAAGGTCCAGGGTTCGATGCCCGGTCCTGGTCTGTGCAAACCCATACGCTGAACTATGGCATAACTAGTAAGTGCTGGGATGGCAGTGAAGGTTCTTGCCTCCCATGCCGGAGGCCCCTGGTTTAATTCCCTGCTCTGCGCAGTACCACATCCACCTGTGTGGAATGAAACCATGTCACAACTAATGATGTCCAACTATGGAGATTACTTTGGACCCTCGCCCTTTCTCTCTCTCTCTCTCTCCTTCTCTCAATAAAATAAACCTTAAAAGAAAAAGAAAATCATAAGGGAAAAATATATTTACTGTATTTATGGAAATAAATCACTTGTAAATGGATTCGCACAGTTCAAACTCATGTTTTTGAAGGGTCAATTATATTTTGTACATTGGCTATCATGATGTGTCCTAAGGTATCAGAAAAGCTTAAGAAATCTTGTGAGGATGTTATGCTTAACTGAATGCAATTAAGCATTTTGATCATGGTGAAGAAATAAAGACATTGTACATGCATTGAATCTTGGATTTGAGAATGTGCAAAATTTTTTCCATACAATTTAATGATAACTGCTTTTTTGCTTTATACTGCTTTGGCTTATGAAATATTTCATACTTTCAGATAAAAAGGGAAACCCGTATAACTATATTTCAAAGTATCTTTGTTTTACTACCTCAACCTGTATGATAACTATTGCAAACATTTTGAAAACTATTATGTTCTAGGTAATTTTCAATTATAATAGCTTGGCCCATTCACAGAAAGATATCATTCACGATATCTTTGCTCACTCACTGTGCCTTACCAGGTTCCCCTCCTAATTAGAAATTAGAGCAAGTCAGCTATGCAGATTTGCACAGAAATGGCAATTTACTAAGTAGGTTCCTCATGGCTTAAAAAAGTTAATATAGCTTCTAAAAGTACCTAACCAAGCCTGTTGAGAACTTAAGTCTTGGATCAACCTGACTCATAATAAACTAGTATTTTCATGTTTTAAGATATTGAGGGAAAAGAGAAAATACAACCATTTGTGACAACATAGATATACCTTGAAATCATCTTGTTAAGCAAAATGAGTCAGCCTGAAAGAATCAGGAAACATATGACCTCACTTATAGGTGGAATATAAAACTGAAAGTAACAAAGAAACAAAAACTTATGGACACAGTCAATAATTTAGTCAAGCAGGGGTCTCCAAACTACGGCCCGCGGCCGCATCCAGCCCGTGGAGACCTTTTTATCTGAATAAAATAATATTAAATAAATAATTAAAAACAACATCTATGTTTTGATTCTTTTTTATTTGGACTTTGAGTGTGTAGTCGGCCCCCAAACTGCTGTTTGATAGGTAATGCGGCCAGCGTGATGAAAAGTTTGGAGACCCCTGGTTTAGTGCTTACCTGAGGGTAAAGGGGAAGGTGGGTGGGAGAGCTGGGGGAGGTGGGTAGTAGGGAGGGGGCATCAAATATATGGTGATGAAAAAGAGATAATTCTGGATGGTGAGCACATAATCCAATGTATAGACAGTGTAATGTGAAGTTGTACAACTGGAATCAATGTAATTGTTATCAACCAATCTCACCCCAATAAATTTAGCAATAAAAAAAAAGGTTTTGAGGGGATGCTGTGATGGGTTAGTGGATTGAGGGCTTGTATTGCAGCACCATGGTCTGAGGATCAAATCCTGGCCACAGCCCATGCAGACCCATATGCTGAACTGGGCTGTACCCCCAGTTCGGTTCTCACCAGGGGAAGCTTTCTATGTGGGAAGCCCCCAGTTTGGCTCTGGCCCTGGGTGTGCTTCCCATGTGGGAGGCCCCTGCTCTCAGGGGCGTGTGTCCTGCGCAGGAGGCGCCTGACCAGTTCCTGCCCAGCACAGACCTGCACCCACCTGTGGAATGAAACTATATAGAAAATTAATGATGGACAACTATGGAGACTGCTCTGGGCCCTCCTCCTTCTCTCTGTCTCTCTCTGTCAAACACAATAAAAATAAATCTTAAAAAAGAAGATTTTAAGAGTAGTTTTATAATATTCAGCTATTTGAGTGAGAATAACTAAGGGTCAAAGACAACAAGTGTGGGGAAAGTTGTGGAAAAAGTCCAGGTGGTCCAGGTTTAGACCAGAATGGGCACACAAAACAGAGTAGCCATGATTCTGCTGGAAAATGACTCTCATTTTTGCTAGCTACGTAAGCTTAATGTACCCTACTTATGCCCTGAGATGCTTGTGGGCCCCATGCCACTATTTTTTTCCTTGCTACATAAACCACCTGGGCGCCTCACCCTGCATGAAAAATAAAGGCTCTGTCGCAGATTTTTCAACTCCTTGTCTTTTCTTTAGCCTGGGCATCTCACCACCGTGACCATCCCTAGCTCAGCAGCTCTGGTCCAACAACTGGTGGTTCAATTTAGAAAACTTTAATTGCATAACCAAAATACACATAGCACTAATGCTAAATATCTCTTGCCTAGGAGTAGATGCAATTCTCTCCTGGGATAAATTAAGAAATATAGACTATATTGGAGAAGCCAGGATGGCTCAGTGGGTTAGGCACTACTTTGCAGCCCTGGGGACTGAGGATCAAATCCCGGCCCCTGCCCGTGCGGACCCATATGCTTAATTGGGGAGTGCCCCCAGTTCAGTTCTCATCCGGGCGAGACCCTGGCCCAGTTCCTGCCCTGTGCAGCCCTGCCCACCTGTGGAATGAAACTATGTGGAAAAACCGATGATGTGCAACTATGGAGACTGCTCTGGGCCCTCCCCCTTCTCTCTGTCTCTGTCTCTGTATCTCTCTCTCTGTCAAAAAACAGTAAAAAATAAATCTTTAAAAAAAAAAAGAAATATAGAATATAGAGAATAATGGCACTTAAACAGTCATCTATGAATACACACTTTCTATCCCCAACTCTGAACCAAAGGAAATATTAAGGGGGAGAATTTCAGAAAAATAGCTGATGGAACTGAACTTTGGGAGAAGTCTTGGACAGTGATAGTATCTAAGTATTGAGAGATAACAGCTTGACGAATGGTGTGATTATGGCACAGACCTCTAGTATACTTGATTGAGTTTCTCAAAAAAACTTCTAAGATGAAACAACTGATCTGTATTACTTTATTAATCTGACTCAATGACTTTACACACACACAGTTTGAGCTAAATTTGTAGCAGTTTGCATTTCTGAATTCCAACATCCAATTCCTCTGTGCAAGCAGAGTGATCAGGTTCTACAAATGAAAAATGTGGACATGCAACCTGATGGGTATGATTATAAAGTGACAATGAAGCAGATTATTTGAAATTGAGAAAGTCCCAGAAAATTTTTTATGTCTTATTATCATTACAATTTTCAACTTATGCTAGAATCAAGCTACAGAAAATCTAGATAAAAATAGATGAATTACTCTGAAATTAGGATTAATACATGTATTCCTTATCGTATTTTTAAAGCCACAACTTAACCTCTTGGGTATTTTGTAGAATCAAATTTATAAAGATAAGTGGTTTACTATGGATCTCAATAAGAGCTATGTTTTTCTATCAAATAGTATATGAGAAAGGGAATAGTCTTTTAAATACTAGTGTAACCCACATGCCACCAGACCTCTGGCTTTGGAAGGGATATTTAATGGTTGGCAAAGTAGTATATATGTTCAAATAGCAAATTCTGCAATACTTCAAAGTGTTTACCTGTTTATTCTGAGGTGTCATAATATGATTGGAGTAGGTTCTGCAATTGTGAAACAAACACTCAACCACTGAGCCATCCAGGCATCCCCCTTTGTTTATTTTTCAATTGGCTTATTTGTATTTTATTTTCCCAAATGCTCTTTAATTCCATTGGCTATCCCATGGATAAAAAGTCTCTCTTTCCCTTCACTAAAAAATAGTCTAACTGTGCCTCTTCAAAGGCTTGCACCTTTTTAGAACAAATGTTTTTATGTGGTAAGCTTCTGCTTTTCTGGAGAGCGTCAGAGGTTTCTATTGCCTACCTTAAGGCTCCATGACATGACTGAATAAACCCAACACTGTTCTTTTCTGCACTAGTAGTTAGAGATTTCCAACCAGAGCTTTTATTGATACCTAGGGGACAGTGAATGACAAGTTAGAGAGCTAGGTAAGCTTCTAAAGGGATTACAAAATTTAATTATTTTGATTTACGTTCTTCCAATTTTTACTGACTTTAAAATTTAGCTTTGTATATTCTGGATTCAGATAAAAAGTAATTTATTTTACAAACCTAACTAAGTTAATTATAGTTAAACTTTTATTTTTCTGTGATTGTTGTGCTTTTGGCATTTTAATAAATACCAACCTTCATAATAAAGATATATTTTTATGGACCTTTGATGTGTCAGATAAATTATACAAATATGTGTCAAAAATATAAGAAATAAACAAAGTCAACAGTAGTAATTTTCTCTAACATAAATTTTAAGGCTTTGATCAGTAAATAAAATATAAATGAACAAACGATAAAAAGATATGAATAAAATAATCATAAGAATATAATGGAATTGATAAATAATCAAAAGCTAGCTCTCAAATAAGCATTAAACAGTCAGGAGTAGTTCTTTCTTTGAGTCTGTTTAAAAGGTTAATCTAATAATGTTGCTCCCTCTGTTTAAAACCCTCAAAAGCCTTTCCATTGCTCTGAGCATGGAATTGTAAATATTTCATGTGGTATAAGAGAGAGGCCCTGTACATTTGGGCTGCATGATCCCTTATGCCTCATTTTTTACCAGTTTCTTCCCTGACTTTCTCACCTCTACCTATATTGTTTTTCATTCAAATTCTATTCAAATGAATGAAGCCCTTTTACATTAAAGATCCTTATACACAAAGCTTATGAAAACTTATGGTGAATTTGTATTTGTATTAAATGATATTAGTGCCCAGGAAACTAGGAATAAACAAATTCTACAGAGACTCTGTGTCAAGAGGTTCTCAAGGGAGATACTTAGAAGAAAATAATAACATAGGAACACAAAAGAATCAAAGTACTCATGCAGGTTTTGGCCTCAATCTAACATGAACTCTGTTTCGCTGAGTTAGAATATGTGGAGTGGGCTAGTGGACGAACGGACCTCCTTCTTTCTTAGGGGCAAAACCAAATCTTGATTTATCATACATAAACCAGTGACAGCAAGTTAACCTATTTCCTAAGGGTTGCTTTAGATCAGGCAAACACCTCAGGCAAATGGGTGAAAAAGGAAGAAGAGAATCTACCATGAGAGAATACAAACATTGAGCCCTGTGGCCCTGCACAGAAACAGAACATCACCTTCATTGTCCTGGATGCCAGCAGAGCCAAAACAGTTTCTTTTTCTCATCTTGGAAGGGGTGAGAGCAAGGTGTTGGTAGTGTTGGAGAAATTAAAAATTTATCTCTACTGTTAACATGATATCCTTTTCTGAGTTTACTTAAACTTTTCCCTTAAAAGATAAATAAATTACAGAAAGAGGCTTTTAAAAAAAGGAGGACCAGTCGTGGACTCAACCAAAGTGTCCTCTGACAGATGACTGGATAAAGAAGTTGTGGTACATTTATACAATGGAATACTACTCAGCGATAAGAAAAGTTGAAATGCAGCAATTTGTGACAACATGGACAGACCTTGAAAACATCTTATTAAGCGAAATAAGTCAGACTGAAAGAATCAAGAAATGTATGACCTCACTTATAAGTGGAATATAAAACTGAAAGTAACATAGAAACAAATACTCATGGACACAGACAATAGTTTAGTGGTTACCTGAGGGTAAGGGGAGAGGTAGGTGGGAGAATTGAGGGGGGGTGGGGAGTAGGGAGGGGGAATCAAATATATGGTGATGGAAAGTGAGCTGATTCTGGGTGGTGAGCACATAATGTGATGTATAGACAATATAATGTAGAATTGTACACCTGGGAACAATGTAATTCATATCAATCAATGTCACCCTAATAAATATAAGAATTATAAAAAAAAAAGGCAGGAAATTACAAATCAATAATGGGGTAATGTCATAAAAGTTATTTTTTCCAAATAATGTATAGAAGGACCTAGGCCAGGCTGATTTACAAATGAATTTATTCAAACACTAAAGAGAAGGTACTTCTTAGGTTAGTTATTTAGGAATTTTAAGTACAGAGCAATCAAAATAAATCTCCTCAATTTGCCTTATTTAATCATGGTAGAAGTACACAAAATAGAAAAATTAAAGTTATATTCTCTAGTTTATACTCTATACAAAAGTAAATCCAAATAAATAAATAGTTTCAAAATTTTTTAAATGCCTTAAAAGTACTAGAAGAAATATAGATGAATGTTATTATAAATGTGGGATGTGGGCCTATAGCTCAAAACAATTAATAAAGAAGTAAGGCAATAGAATTGACTATGTGAAAGTTTATACTCCTTTATTAACATATTATAAATAACCTGAAAATAGAAACTGGGCAAACAATTTCTAATTTATATAACTGAAAAAAAGATTAAAATAAATATATAAATAACTACCGGTAAGACCTACGTGAACAAATAGGTGAAAAATGTGTAGACAATTTTTTTTTAATATTTATTTATTTATTTATTTATTTTGACAGAGAGAGAGATACAGAGACAGAGACAGAGAGAGAACCGAACTGGGAGAGCTCCCAGTTCAGCATATGGTTCCGCACGGTCCGGGGCCGGGATTCGATCCTCGGTCCCCAGCGCTGCAAAGTGAGCGCTTAACCCACTGAGCCATCCCGGCTTCCCCAATTTTTAAATGTGAATTATAAATTTGGGAAAAGCTATATTTTGCAAATCATATGATTAAATTTAGTGATCTAAAATGAAAGCACCCTAATTGACACGTATGTGAGGATAATGTAGAAACAATTCACAAATATTTCATAAATAGATAATAAAATATACACTAGAAAATAGTGTATTGAATATTTCTATGACTTGGCCACTGTGAACAGTGTTGCAATGAATATTGGGGTACACATATATTTGTGGACAAAAATTTTCAAGTTTTGGGGTTAGATACCCAGATGAGGGATTGCTGGGTCATATGGCAATTCCATTCATAATTTTTGAGAAATCTCCACACTGTCCTCTATAGTGGTTGTACTAATTCATGTTCCCACCAGCAATGTATGAGGGTTCCTTTTTCTCCACAGCCTCTCCAGCACTTGTTATCCCTTGTCTTGCTGATTATAGCCATTCTAATGGGTATGAGGTGATATCTCATTGTGGTTTTTATTTGCATCTTCCTACTTGCTAGTGATGTTCAGCATTTTTTCATATATCAATTGGCTATTTGTATGTCTTCATGAGAGAAGTGTCTATTCATGTCTTTTGCCCATTTTTCAGAAGTGTCCTTTGATAGATGACCAGATAAAGAAGTTGTGGTACATTTACACAATGGAATATTACTCAGTCATAAGAAAAGATGAAATGCAGCCATTTTTGACAACATGGATGGACCTTGAGATCATCTTATTAAGTAAGATAAGTTAGAATAAAAAAAATCAAGAACCATATGACTTTACTTATATGTGGAATATGTAAGTGAGGTAGGGGGCATCAAATATATGGTGATAGAAAGAGAACTGACTCTGGGTGGTGAGCACATAATGAAACACATAGACAATGTAATGTAAAATTGTACACCTGAAACCTATGTAATTTTTTTTACCAACCAATGTCACTCCAATAAATTTAACAATGAAAAAAAAAAAAGAAAATAGTGTACTGAAAATAACTATTATTAGTTCAGTTTTCCCAGGCATTCTCTTCTCTGTTCTCTAAAGTAAATTCTGAGGTCTACTACTATTCTCACTTCCTCATAGGTCCTCTCAGAAGTGTGATTAAAAAAATGAAGAGGAAAAGAAGTTGGTAAAGAACATGGCATAGGAAAAAATTTGGGTCTATTTTTCTGCAGTTTGTGGTGACAGATTCAGAAGCAGCTATAGTATAAGAGAGACAAGGCAGACATTTATCTTATATTTCCATTGTTTTCATACACTCAGTTTTATTGGTTTCATTTTTGGTATTGCCTTTGAAAAAAACTGTGTATGCTAGTCTTACTTGATGTACACATATTCATATAGATATAGAACTGTCTTTATAAAGATATATTCAGAAGGGAAGGAGAAAGAGGGGAAGATAAAAGGAAGAGACAGAAGAAGAAACGGACAAACAAACGTTTTTTTATCGCTGAGTGGATATAGGATAACCAATATTTTTGTTTCTCTTTTGTATTTTGGAAATGATGTGTTTATTTTTATTTTCTCCTCAAAAACATATAAAAGTAAGAAAATATAAAACCTTTTACAAATTCGTTATACTATATTTAAAAGTGGCATCGCCTTAGTATATATTTTTAAAGATTTATTTTTATTGTTTTTGATAGAGACAGAGAAAGGGGGAGGACCCAGAGGCATCTCCATAGTTGCGTGTCATCATTTTTCCACATAGTCTCATTCCACAGGTGGATGTAGGGCCTCACAGGCCAGGAACTGGCTGGGGGGCTTCCCACATGGGACGCACTCCCCTGTGAGCCAGGGAACTCCCACATGGGAAGCATGCCTGAGGTGGGAGCCGAACCAGGGGCCTTCAACATAGGAGGCTCACCCCAGTGAGAACAGAACTTGGGACACACCCCAGTTCAGCATATGGGTCCACACAAGCCGGGGCTGGGATTCAATTCTCAGATGCTGGGGCTGCAAGACAAGAGCTCAACCCACTGAGCCACCCTGGCATCCCCAAAAGTTATTCTTAGAACATCAGACAAGCTGACCAAATAAAAGAGGATCAGCTTACAAGATTTTTAAAACAAATTTAATATTTTAAAAAATTAATGCCTATATTTAGCCATATGATTTACATTCCATTCATTCTAGCTTTAGAATGCGGAAAAGGGAAATTAAAGTTTTTATTTTTTAAATAAGAAAGGTGACAAATCTTACAAAACCTTTGAAATGACTAAAGAGCAAAAAGAACATTTTTCATATGTAAGTTTTAAAATATATCATTAGATTCTGCCTTAATTTTTTTGAATCAGAACAAATTCTTTTCATTATAACTAGATGTCTTTTCACTTCCTCTACAGAATTATATTAGACTTCAACAGTGAAAAAGTAATAGAACTAAATATGCTTCAACAATACCTATTCTGGGGAAAGCTGGGATGGATCAACGGGTTAAGCGCTCACTTTGAGGCCCTGGGGACCAGGGATAGAGTCCCGGCCCCAGCCCATGCGGACCTACATGCTGAACTGGGGAGTGCCCCCAGTTCAGTTCTTGCCGGGGCCAATGCAGGAGGCTCCCAGCCCAGTTCCTGTCCTGTGCAGCCCCATGCCCACCTGTGGAGTGAAACTATTTGGAGATCTAATGTTGTCAACTGTAGAGACTGCTCTGGGCCCACCCTCTACTCTCTGTCTCTCTCTGTCTCTGTTTCTCTCTGTCAAAAATCAATAAAATAAATCTTAAAAAAAAAACCACAATACCTATTCTAGTCCTGATATGCTTAAGATCATGTACCAATATTGTTGGACATGCACATCTCTAATTTTTAGTCTTCACAGCAATTAGGAATGTATGTTAAAGACACTGCCTAGGAAAACAGGGTAGAACACAGAAAAGAAATCAAATGTGTACTAAATGCACAGGTACTATAGTCAGGCTAAATTTGGGTAATTTTCTAAGTGCAGATTTTCTAAGGCCTACTGGAAGAAAGTTGGTGAAAATTATAGATTTCATAGAAGTTGTGCAAACACCACATTTTGAAAGTCACAATTTTTTACGTGAATGTTAACTTCACACAGACTTGACTAGGAAAACTGTTACTTTAAAACCTATAAGAGCTCTGCCCATTTCCAAGTTTTTGTGAATGCTTTGTGCAAGAAAAAAGCATGATAAAAACATCAATGACGGCTTTATATATAGTGAGTGTTGGAAGGGATTATAATAAAAATATTTAATAGAACTTGAAAGCAGGAATGAAACTATGAAGAAGACATCACAAAATCTCTTAAATCTCAAGCTCATTTTGTAGATATGGCAAAAATCAATTATTGTCTAAGATGGTTATAGAATGTTCAGTGTTGGATTTTAAATTATATATAGCAATTGATGTTTGGTGGGTAAATACGTAGTATTTTATGTTATGTCCTTTGAGTAACTTTACAATAAGTTAGTTAAATTTAAGGTAATTTGTCTCATATTTCAGATACTAGAGCTCGTAGAAAGGATATTTCATTCAGCAGTAATCTATCAGATAGATTATCTGGGGCAGGTTTCTCAAATCTGGATTCTATAGAATCGGAACTATCTGCTGAGTGCCATTCTGGGGTACCTTCTAGAGACCCCACCTCCCGATACGATTCCATTGGGGATTAGATTTCTATATATAAAGTTTGGGGGGACAAAAGCATTTGGTCTATAAGAAGTATGAAATTGTTGAGGCTTTGTACATCAGTTTATATACTAAAAACACTCTTTTGGAAAATCAAATCAAGGGAAACAATCTGATTCCAATGTTGTATTGTCTTTACGTTGACTACCTACTATCCTTAAAATACTGGAAAATACCACAGTGTTTTAGGCTCCAGCTGACTTCTGTGATTGGGGCCCTCCAGCAGCTGACCCATGAGATTAGTGTACACAAAATTTCCGAGTCTCATTAGTCAAGGCTCAAAATACACATCCTGTTTCCTATCTATCAGAACATAAGCAGAGACTGTAAATTTTTTCTAGAAAGATATTATAAAGTGATTATCCATCATATATCCAATTTTTGAATGCTAAAAACCATTTACGGACTACCTTAAAAGGGAAATGGAAAACTGGGTCAAACCCATGGAGTAGCTGAGTCAAAACAGGGTATCACAAATGCTCCTTGCTAAGGCAAAGTGGAATTTTTGTATTGGCTGGGGTCTTAATAGGGAAATGTAGGTAAAATTAATTCAATGAAAAGTCATAGGATGAAATTATCTGAGAGAGTACTTAGAGAAACAGAAATGACATGCAGTAACTATTTAAGGTGGCAAATTTTCTGAAGCCTATCAGAGGAACAACAACAAAAAAAAAATGAAGAAATAGTGTTTCCCTAATTGTAAATTATGTGTAATACAGTGAAAATCACACCTAATCATATCTAATCATGCCTCACAAGGTGATCTTAAAATCCTGAGGAATATTTGACCTCTTATTTGTATACTAGTATAGCCTCTTCTATTTTTTTAATTTTATTTAATTTTTTTTCTGGGGTTTGGTTGGTTGATTTGATTTGTTTCCTTTTTTATTGTTAAGTTTATTAGGATTACATTGGTTAGTAAAAATTAAATAAGCTCCAGGTGTACAACTCTACAATACTTCATCTATGTGTTACAATATGCATTCACCAGACAGGCTTAGCTTTCTTTCCATCACCATATATTTAGCCCCTCCTCCCTCTTTGCCACCCCTCCCCTCCATCCCCGCTGCCCCTTTACCCTCAGGTAACCACTAAATTATTGACTATATCCTTGAGATTTTGTTTGTCTGTTGCTTTTAGCTTTATATTCAGTGTATGAGTAAAGTTATGTAGTTCTTAGCTTTTTCTGTCTAGCTTATCTCACTTAGCACGATGATCTCAAGTTCCATCCATGTTTTTGCCAATGGCAGTCTTTCAGCTTTCCTTCTAGCTGAGTAATATTTCCTTATGTATATATGTACCACAGTTTTTTTATCCAGTCATCTATCAAAGGGTACTTTGGTTATTTTCATGATTTGGCCACCGTGAACAGCACTGCAAAGAATATTGAGCTACCTATGTTTTAACAAACTAAGGTTTTCATGTATTTTGGGGTAGATACCCAGAAGGGGACTTGCTGGGTCATAGGTTAGCTTCATTCCCAATTTTCTGAGGAATCTCTATACAGTCTTCCATAGCAGTTTAGCATAGCCTCTTTTAGATTGGTTTTGAAGTAGACATTTTTTCAACCCACCATTCAAAATCAATATATTATACAGGAGGGTGGCAAAAAATGTATACACATTTTAAGAAAGAAAAAAACTATATTAAAATTATAATCAATATGCTCATATACTGATAAAAGATAAATACAAGTCACATTTGACTTCTACAAGTACAAGAGATGCTCAAAGTGTTTACCATCAGCATCCAGACACTTCTGATTACAAAGAATTACTGCTTGAGCAACACTGACCAAAGTGTCCGCTTGTATCTCTGTGCATGCTGTTTCAATTTGTCATGTGTCTCAAACTTATGAAAACATGCAATTGTTAGGCATGTTTGAGGTCCTATTGCATACTCATGCTTCCATTGTCATTGTATTTCCACCATGTTCTCCAATTTCAAGTACACTTCAAAAAGGTCTGACTCTTCAAACAACTGTGCTTCCACCACTTTCTTTGACTGTCCTACCTGTCACATGTTGATGCTAGCATTCATTTGATTAATGCCATCCTTTGAGTGAATGTCATACTACACATTGCTACTATAATTCAATGGAACTTCAAAAGTTAATGCATAGATAGCATTTCTTCAAATGTGTATGCATGTTTTTGGCACCCCTGGTATGTATGTATGTATGTATTTATTTATTTATGTGTGTAATATTTGTGTTTCTTTTATTAGTTCTTTCAGACTGCCAGGTTAGCAACTTCTGCCTCCTTTCCTTTTTAACATGTACAGTTCTACCCTAAATGCCAGACTTAACTTTGAAATCTTTATGTTGGAAAGAATTTCAGGATCTGTGACCAAACTCTGTGTAGCTGGCATCGTCAACTTAGGTTGATTCTGACTTTGTATTTATCCTGTCAATTGGGTTTCTGTGTTGTTTCCAAAAGTGGCTCTTACTCTATATCTAGTTTTAGCCAATGAATGTGTGTGTTTGTGTATTTCTTTCTGTTTTTATATTTTTTCCTTATTCATATCTTATTCGATGTTAGATGGGAAAGAAGGTTGGTCCTGCCTTGCTCTTACAAGTATAACCTTACAGTTTGGTGTGCTTCTGATGGCATTGCTGAAGTGAATCAAAACAATTTTTTTGCCAGTTTTGAGTTCATTTGAAGGCCTTCATTATACAGTATTTGCCTTCTCCCTTTTTGATCAGTTACCTCAGTAAAATTTCTCTCTTTACCTATTGACATAAAATTATTACTCTTGTGTTCAAAAAAAGGAGGCTTACACATGTGAATCTAAGAAATGTACTATGTACTGAGTGGCAGTGTTCTGAAGAGGATCATAATTTACTTTTACATTAGCAAACATGCAAAGGTGGAATAGCAAACAATATACACTTCTGTATATAAGAACAAAGACTCATTCATTCATTACTGATTTCTTTGATTAATATGTAAATGCCTGTGCAATTATATGGTAAAATATGTTTGGCTTATTAAAGTAATTTAAATCATTTACAAGTTTACTGACTAATAAGTTTATTATCATGAGAAGTCTATCAGAAAATAGCTATTGCTAACTGATTACGGTATTCCTTATGGCAGCAGTCCCCAAACTTTTTGGCACATGGGAACAGTATCATGGAAGACAATTTTTCCATAGACTGGAGGAAAGAGGGAGGGGATGATTTCAGGACTATTCAAGTGCATTACATTTACTGTGCACATTATTATTATTATTACATTGTAATATATAATGAAATAATTATACAACTCTCTTGCCATTCTAAAGCCTGCCATCAGACGCAGCTTAATTGTCACTTGCCCCTCACTGATAGGGTTTTGATATGGGTCTGCAAGCAATTGATTTATTCTCATCTCTGCAATCAAACCTCTCTGCTAATGTTAATCTGTATTTGCAGCTGCTTCCTAGAGCCTGCATCACTGTTTCTGTTCCACCTGAAATCATCAGGCATTAGATTCTCGTAAGGAACATGCAACCGTAGGACCCTCACATGTACAGTTCACAATGGGTTCGCACTCCTGAGATAAAGCTGCTGCTGACCTGACAGGAGGTGGAACTAGGGCAGTAATATGAGTAATGAGATATATACAGATGAAGCTTTATTGGCTCACCTACTGCTCACCTCCTGCTGTGTGGTCTAGTTCCGAATAAGTCACAGTCCAGTGGTATTCCATGGCCCTGGGGTTGGAGACCCCTGCCTTACAGTACTATGTAAAGAAAATTATGGTACCATTCACTGTCTTCTATGAAATATTGGTTTTTAATTGTTGATACTGGAGTATAATAATAGCTAGAAGAGAACTACTTGAAGGTGTATTTTTTTCCCCCAAGATCATCATAAAAGGACCATTGTTGTCCTACAGTCTAAGTAGCACCTAGGTATGCATTTTGTATTCTGTACATTTTTTGTCGTCGTTGTTGTTTTTCTGTTTTGTTTTTAAAGTTTTATTTTTATTGTTTCTGACAGAGAGAGACAGACAGAGAGAAGGGGGAGGGCTCAGAGCAGTCTCCATAGTTGCACGTCATTAGTTTTTTACATAGTTTCATTCCACAGGTGGGAGTAGGGCTGTGCAGAGCAGGAACCTGGCCAGGGTCTCACCCCCATGAGAACTGAACTGGGAGCACTCCCTAGTTCAGCATATGGGTCCACATGGGTCAGGGCTAGAATTCAATCCTCAGACCCTGGGGCTGAAAGATGAGCTTTCAATCCACTAAGCCATCCTCAATATTCTCTACAGTTTTGAACATTTTCCTTTCCTCTCTTTGTTTTGGCCTACTCCTTTCCTGGTAACATCTTTCAAACAGAAATCTACCAAACTATCATATTTTATTTTGCTTATCATATGTAAGTAGTTCATAAATTTAGACAACTGTTGGGTTTTATATTAATATGTGTTTACCTTTATTCCAAAAGTAGATGAGTGATTTCAGCTCAGAAATGCAGACAGCTAGAAAAAGAACATGTCTACACTTAAAACAAGAAAAAAGGTACACAAACTGAAAATGTATGACTTTTCTTAAATTTATCAGAGAACTGAGAAAACAGGGCCAGACCCCTAAGGATATGTATTATATAATTCCATTTATATGACATTCTGGAAAAAGAAAAATTATAAAAATAGAAAATTAGAGAAGCAAAATATTAGAGATGGAAAATAGCTGAGTGGCTTCAAGGGGTTGAAGTTTAGGGAAAAGATTGAGTACAGAGGAATTGCAGAGGAGAAACTTTAGGATGATAGAAGTATGGTTACCAACTACTTGTCTTATTTTGCTGAAAACTGTTACAATATTAAAAACTAAAATATCTGTATGCTAGAAATCTCTCTTACTTCCAGGCACACCAGGATTGTTCATGACCTTGGGTGAGAGTAGTATGTACGGTACTGGCTAGGTAGATATATGCTCTGTGCCTTTGTCACAATCCACGGAACTGGATATTGCAAGAGTGAATTTTAATGCAGGCTGTGACAAGAAAATCTAACTATATTAGAAATGTAAAAACCTTGATAAAAAGAATCAGAATCTGGCAACATGAGTAAGAATAAAGGGTAGATATATTCAGTTTTGAGGAGCGCATGATAAAATGTATAAATATTTATAGGATATTTATTATGGATAAAAATGGAATGAACCACTTCAGTTTTAGCAGCTTCATGTAACTAATACCCCTAGAGTTATATAATATACAGCCACAACAATTGTGTTCTGTGGCCCTCCATAAGTAGGCTTAATCATTAAATATTTTAAGATTTTACTTTCCTCACTATTAAAAGGAAGAAATTATAATGATGACCCCTTTTGCAATTAATTATTGAGGCTATGAGATCTAAAATTAATCACATGTGTAATCAAATACTAATTCCCAAATTCTCTACTCTGTAACTTAGGTGAAGTTACTCAGACATCTGTGCCTTTGTTTCCTCCTCTTAGAACACACATTTTTTTAAAGATGTATTGTTTTTTACAGAGGCAGAGACAGAGGGAGACAGAGAGAGACAGAGAGAAGGGGGAGGGCCCAGAGCAGTCTCCATAGTTGTACATTATTAATTAATTACATGGTTTTGTTTCACACAGGTGGGGTGGGCTGCACAGGGTGGGAACTGGGCTGGGGGCCTCCTGCATAGGAGGTGCTACTCCTCGAGCCAGAACCCAAACCAGGGAGCAATAGTTGAGCTGGGGCCTTCTACATGGGAAGCACACCTCAGTTCAGCACATGGGCCAGCAGGGGCCTGGGCCGGGATTCAATCCTCAGACCCCAGGGGTGCAAAGTAAGCACTTAACCATTTTAATGGCACCTACCTCCACTGCTGGAATAAGGGAAAATGAGGTCACATATGTAAAAAACAGCACAATGCCTTTCATGCAGGAAAAATGGACGGCATCATATCTATTATATTCCAAGTGGATTGCTAGCATTCTCATCTGGAATTTATAATTTTGAGACTATATAATATAGAAGAATATAAAATCTGGAGTGCCAAAATGGACTATTTTCCTGTTTAAAAAAATCAGAGTAGCAATTCTTATAAGTATAACTTTATTACCTACATACAAGAATGGAGTTAAAAAGAACATAGAAGAGTGTTACAGGCAAGAAGTAGTTATATAACAGAAAAACAAGTATCAAACAATTGAATTATTATTATTTTTTTTTTTTAGTTTGACCTTGGGTCAGGCTCTTTTTACTCTGGGGCTTTGACACTCTTGCTGTATTAAACACATAGCAGAACTAAAGAAGTGGAATACTTTCTTCAAATCTACAGCTATAAGTCTGTGGAACTCTATCACAGACATTTGTGCAATTAATGACCTATTAAGACAGTAAGCAGAAACTTCTGGATTCTGGTTCCACAAGTAAAGAGCTTGAAAGCTATAATTTCATCTTGACAACAAATAAAAGGCTAATCAGACTGAAAAATCAAGAACTGCTGTTGGATTCATAAGAGTGGGAAGACAGGGGAAGCTAGGATGGCTCAGTGGGTTAAGAGCTCACTTTGCAGCCCCAGGGACTGAGGATTGAATCCTGGCCCCGGCCCCAGCCCAGGCCCGTGAGGATCCATATGCTGAACTGGGGAGTGCCCCCAGTTCAGTTCTCACCGGGGTGAGACCCTGGCCCAGTTCTTGCCCTGTGCAGCCTTAAGCCCATCTGTGGAATGAAACTATGTGGAAAAACCAATGATGTGCAACTGTGGAGACTGTTCTGGGCCCTCCCCCTTCTCTCTGTCTCTGTATTTCTGTCTCTCTCTCTCTCTCTCTCTCTGTCAAAAACAATAAAAATAAATCTTTTAAAAAACAATAATAATAAAAGAGTGGGAAGACAGAGGGCATATCACTTGCCCCCCACAGGGTACAGGCAAATATGGGTCATTGCAGGTTACCAGAGCAGAGACTTATAAGCAGAAACTTTGGTGGAGACCAGTTTCAGGGTAGGAAAACCTGAACCATAATTGATGAATTGCTAGAAGCTCAGCATAGACATCTCCCACAATTAACAATGCTAAGGAACTCAGTCATATGGGGACTCCATGATAGTATGAGATTTACCTCCAGGAACGCCATCATGTTCCCACAGAAAATATCAGAGAGCAATCCCTTCATGCTTCTACCAGGGGAGCATAAAAGGATCCGTTGTAAAATGTGCTAGAGCACTTTGTTCTTCTTAACACAGTCTGTCTTCATGGGAAAATAATGAGCCAGAGCCTAACTGACCTGGGAAGTAAACTATTCAAGTCTCTCCAACTTTAGCCATCTTGTCCCCCTTAAAAAGGAGAAAAACAGAAACAAAAACAAAAAAAAATTGTGAATTCACAGTTCAGAGGCACAGGCTCACTAAAACACTGAGATCTACTACACTTCACCACCACATTACAAACCTATTTATAGAAGTTTCTATTACTTATATCATGTCTGGCTATTAAAAACAAAAACAATAACAACAACAAAAAAGCAACAATTTGAAGAGACAGAACAATCAAGAACCAGACGTGGCAGGGATGTTGCAATTATCAGCCCAACAATTAAAAATACCCACGATGAATATGCTAAGGATAAAGCAGGTAGCACACAAGAACAAATGGCCAGTGTAAACAGATGAAAGTCTTAAGAAAAAAACAAGCAGAAATGGTAGACATAAAAACAGCAGAAATGAAGAATGTCTTTAATTGGCTTATTAGTAGGCTGAACATGGCTAGAAAAAGAATTTCTGGGTGGCTCTATCAATTTCTATTGATAATATTGCCTTGATATCAAAAGGCAAAGGGAACAAGGACTGAAATAAACATCAGAGAATATGCAAGGACTATGGGGCAACTACAAAAGGTATAACATGTGCAACGGGGATATCAGAAGGAGAAAAAAGAGAAAGGAAAACAAACATGTGAAACAATAATGAGTAAGAATTTTTCCAAATTAATGTCAAATATTATATCACAGATCCAAGAAGCTCAAAGAACCCCAAGTAGAAAATAAATGTACAAAACAAAAACAAAAAAACAAAACCCATATGCTGGCATATCATTTTCAAACTAAAGAAAAATTAAAGATAAAAAAAATTTTTTGAAGAAAAATGATGGGGAAATGTACCTTACCTTTACAGGAAGGAAAATAATTACATTTGACTTCTTTTCAGAAACTATTCAAAGAATAAGAGTAGAGTAAAATATTTAAAGTGTTGAGAGAAATAACCCAACAAACCAGAATTCTGTGCCCTATCAAATTACCCCTTAAAAGTGAAGGAGAAATAGATTTTCTCAGACAAACAAAAAGGGAGGGAATTTGTTGCTTATAGATATGGCCATTTAAGTGGGAATTAAAATTATTTCTTTTTTCAAAATGTTACATAGCACTCAGAATCTTTGACCACACTAAGAGCAGGGTCTATATTAAGCAACCTGAAGCAACTGTTCTGGCAGCAACTGAGCCATTTGCACACCCCACAATCCGTGCCTTCTCCTCAGGCAGCTCTATTCTGATCTGACTTATGTTCACACCCACCTGCAACATACCTGCAATAGTGACTTCTCCCAATACGCTCATATTTAATGCCTACGAGATTAGGAGAAAAGGCACAGAAATTTGACCACTTATGTCCCATATCCAAGAAATGATTTTATTGACAAATGAACTTATTCATTCATTCATTCAAGAAATATTGATTGGGTACAGTGGAGGAATATTCTTTTCTTAAGGAAGCCAGTCCCTCTTTCTTACTGGAATGAAACTTTCTTTCTCTGTACTTGACCTTAATCTTGAGGCAGAGGTGTGTATGAGAACCAGATTGAGACTATCAGGATCTGTTATCAGTGTGCTTTTAATATGTGTTTAGAGCTGGACATAGAATAAAGCTGTCCAGGGACAAGCACAGCCAAGAATTCCAGGGAACAGAAAAACCTAAATGGCATTTTCTGATCCCCTGGGTCCTGCTATATACAAGGTCAATGCCAGCTTTACCGTTTTCAGTTTAATAATCTAATATTTTCCATTTTTGCTTATCTAGTTTGTGTTCCACTTTTGTCACTCACAATAAAGAGAACACTAAACATAATGTATCACCAGTCTGACTTTTGGGTGTATTCGTAAATCTTTTTCTCTTCTGTCTTCAAAAGTATACACGGGCTCTGGCAGAAGGAACACCATAAAGTCGTAAGGCTTGCTTTGTCTTGCACAAGATGAACAGCAATATGAACTTTTCACCTAAAATATCATATAGTGTGCTTAAGTGTGATATTTTTTATGTTACATAATTACATGCTTATGATTTTGTCATAGAGATGTGGTCTGATTACCAACTCATGAAAAAGTGGCATTACTTCTGCCAGGGCTTCACTTCTGCCAAACTTGTATATATAGGAAATGCAAAGAGACTATGCCACGGACTGTCCTATTTTTTGTTGTACAGAGAGTAATTAATAATAATGTGTGGCGGAATGGGTTAGGTTAACAACAGTAAGTTCAAAGTATTATAAGACTACCAATGGGGAAGCCAAGATGTCTCAGTGGGTTAGGCGCTTGCTTTGCAGCGCCGGGGACCGAGGATCGAATCCCAGCCCCGGCTGGTGCAGATCCATATGCTGAACCGGGGAGTGCCCCCAGTTCAGTTCTCTCTCTCTCAATCTCTCTCAATCTCTCTCTCTCTCCCTCTCTCTCTCTCTCTCTCTCTCTCTCTCTCTCTCTCTCTCAAAAAAAATAAAAAGTAATAAAAAAATAAAAGACTACCAATGAAAAAAACGACTACATGCAAAAATGCATAAGCAAGACATCCAACCACCGCCTTTCTCCCCTTCACTACTGTGGGCCTGAGAACTGTTTTAGCATCAGAGCTGTGGTCAGTGCCTACTCCAGCTCTGAGATCCTACTGCCAAAAAGCTTCCATTTTTCTCTTTACAATACTGTGGGGTCACTGACAAATTCATCTCTTCTCTTCTTTCTCTCTCTCTCTTTTTTTTTTTTTCTAGAATCTTTTAAAAGCTGAGGGTTTTTATAGGTAGAGTATTTCTGTTGCTTTTTATACAATATTTAGTCTTCAAGGTTAACCTATGAAGTGATGTAAAGTTGGCTATATATTTTTGACTTTCACTTGGCCTTCATTTTCAGTTTTTTACTTTCCACTGATTTTAGATCTGTAGACACCACTGGGTCGTTTGTTCGCCTTGGTATACTCAGAGGAAGCAAGGAAAGTAGATTTAGTTTTTGGCCTAATGATTAGAAAACAGCTACTTGGAATGAAAAATGTCTTGATAAACATTACTCCCTTGGTTAATTGGCTGTAAGTCATACATTTCTAAAGTTTTATAAAATGGCAGTATTTCATTCTGATTCATCAGCCTAGTTACTCTTTTGCTTTAAAAAAACATAAGTTCCTATATTTCACTAAACTTAGCTGTATCATTTATGAGTATGCAGAATTTTACATCACATGCTCTGACTTACAGTTCTTACCAATAGCTAAAATATTCTAATGTGCAGTAGAAGATGTATTAAATAACTACCTCACGTGGTGATGGTACTGATGAATTGATCTATTTGAAAATAATAAATTAACTTGCTGCTCACAATTTGTAAAATTCAAAAGGATCATCACTATATCTTAGTGGTATTTTATTACTCAAGCAACTAGCACAGTCTCTGGCACATAATAGGAGCTAAATATGTTTACAAATAAATGTTTATGCATGAATAAATAAATTAATAGACAAATTTTATACAATTGAAAAGAGTATATTGTATAATTTTTCTATAAACTGCATAATGTTGTTCCTGTTGACTTAAAGATACATTTATGTTGTATGTTCTTTTAGGTAGATAGGGATGAAAAATACAAGTACTGTCTACAATCAACAGACTTTTCCCATATTTCTCCTTATAAGGTATGCTCAAACCTTTTTCTCCAATACTTCATATAAGAAAGCTTTATGGGGAAAGCTGGGATGGCTCAGCAGGTTGAGCGCTCACTTTGGAGCATCAGGGACAGAGGATCAAATCCCGGCCCTGGCCCATGCGGACCCACATGCTGAACTGGTTCTTGCCGGGACCTATGCGGGAGGCTCCTGGCCCAGTTCCTGCCCTGCGCAGCCCTGTGCCCACCTGTGGAGTGAAACTATATGAAAACTAATGTCAACTATGGAGACTGCTCTGGGCACTCCCCCTTCTGTCTGTCTCTCTCTGTCTCTGTTTCTCTCTGTAAAAAAATCAATAAAACAAATCTTTAAAAAAAAAAAAAGAAAGCTTTATATGCCTTATTTTTGTACCTACCAATTTGTTGTGTTTCTATTGATTCCAATTACAGTAGCTGAAATATTGTTCACAAATCATTTCCTACAATCTTAGAAAAAAATGTTAAAGGTTATCCAACTTAATTATTAAAATAACAGTGGGGCAGATGAAGATAACTTATTATCTCAGAGAATAGAAAGCTAAAGACATTCAAAGGAAGAAAATGAGTGACTCCACTAATAAAGGATCTTCAGAGAATTATTTTCTTGATGTTATTAAGATAGTCTCATTCATCCTCATTTCAAATTTTAATCTACATTGATTAAAAATGAGAACTAAGTCATAATAAAACCTATTAAGTGATAAAACAATAAAAGATTTTTATAAATATGAGACACATTTATGTGTGCATATTTATATAGTTTAAAAATTATATCCATTCAAGAAAATAATATTAAACATTTCTGAAAGTGATTATATTTATTATTATAGTTAAACCTGCTTTTACATTTGTTTTATTGCTTCACAATGAAACTGCCTACCTGTGTCAGGAAGTTCACGGTTTATTCACAGCTAAATAAAGAGCTGCTTATTTTGTTATCATGTGCCTCTCCTCATTCAGGTCTACATCACACATTTAGATACAAACCTTTAGATGTGAACATTTCCTAGGGGGCCTGTACAAATAAGAACTTGTACTCTGGGAACAGACTGATGCATTTCAATCTTAATTTGTCCACTTGAGCAGATTACCTTAATGTCCAAGACTCTAATTTTCTCATCTAAAATGTAGAAATCATAGCAAGACCATTGCCTTGAGACAAATATGATGAATAACACATTTCAAGTGCTTAGTATGGTATATGACATAGAGAATGATCAGTGGCAAGAATAATAATTATTAATGTATTATATTGATAGAATCTTATAAGACACAAGGCTGTGGTGTTTTCTGTTTTCTTAAAAATTTTACAAGAAAAACTTGGCTTATGAATTTCTAAGTGTAATAAAATAAAAGATTTAACCAGGGGTATCCAACCCTTTGGCTTCTGTAGGCCACATTGGTAGAAGAATTGTCTTGGGCCACACATAAAACACATGAACACTAGCTACAGCTGATGAATTTTTAAAAATTGCACAAATATCTCATAATGTTTTAAGAAAGTGTATGGATTTGTGTTAGGCCACATTCAAACCCATTCTGGGCCACATGCAGCCTGTGGGTCACACATTAGACAAGCTTGAGTCTCAGACAATCAAATTTCCTCTAAGTTTCTATTTTGGAAAATTTTAAACACATAGAAAATGTTCGTGAATAGTACAATGAACCATGATTCAAAAAATTATTTCCACTTTTTGCCATATTAGCTATATTGCTTCTTCATGTTTTAATACATTTACATAAGAAACTCAATCCCGAAATACTGTAATTATCTTCTGGAGGGCCAGCTTCTTGTGCAGACTTCCCCCACTAGGTGAGTGTTCTAGGAACCCATCTGCATCAGTGTATCAGCTGGTTATAAGAGGCTGTGTTCAGCTTCAGTGAAATTTTATTGGAAACACTTTCAACACATTTGTCCATTTCATAACTGGTGATTTACACAAACAATGTGCAGCATGACAACATACCTGCCTACACCATGCTGAGTGTTCAGTAGTTTTCGATCAAAAATGGCATGAACCCCATGCCCCATCCTCTCTTTTCACTCAGTCTCACCTCTTAGTGTCTTTGTTTGTTTGTTTTTTGTTTGTTTCCAAAGATGGAAAGGTTCTCAAAGGGAACCATTTTTGCTGACATGAAAGAGGTGAAACAAAATTGGAGGAAGCACTAAAACGCATCAAAATTGATGAGTTCAAAAACTGTTTTGAGCAGTGGGAAAAGCATCCTGATAGGTATATTGCATCTAACAGAGAGTACTTTGAAGGTGACTGAAGTTAAAACATGTAAGAATAAATACACAATTTTTAATAAATTCTATTTTCTGGTGCAGGGGAGTGCTCCCTCACAAGTCTCTTAAAAACAAGGGCATTCTCCTACATATCCTCAGTACTAAAATCACATTTAAAAAGCTCAACATAAAAAAAAAATTTTTTTTAAAGCCCCTGTGAAAATTCATAAAGGAAACCTCAACTAATACTGGAATCTGGAGAGCCTGCGGAGGTGCTCTCATGCTCTACCACTTAGACTTGCATCTCCAGCAGGGGGTATCTTCTATCTTATTACCCCAGCAGGAGCTAGGAAGACACTTTCCTCCCCAACAACCACTGAGCTAATAAGAGACTGTCACAACTCAGCCAATGAAAAGTCACTATTACACATTGAACTCCCAGCTTTCTACAATGGACTCTGCTTATAACTGCTCCTCCCAACCCTCCCCCTATAAAAAAATGTTCCTTTCCTTTGTTCTCTGGATTTGCCTATGGTTTTGCCATGACTCACATGTCCTGCAGTTCTCTACTATTTCTGAATGAACCCATTTTCCTGATTAAAAAAAGAAAGTTTAACACTGGCATACTTCTATTATGTAACATATAGTTCATATTCAAATTCCCTCACTTGTCCTAATAAGGTTTTTTTTATAACCGTTTTATTTTTATTTGATCCAGGACACAATTGTTTTGTCTTTCTTAATCTGGAAAATCCTCAATGTTTTGTTGTTGTTGTTGTTGTTGTTGTTGTTGTTGTTGTTAAATTTATTGGAGTAATATTGGTTGATAACAATTACATTGTTTCCAGGTGTACAACTCTACACTACGTGGTCTATTGCATTATGTGCTCACCACACAGAATCAGCTCTCTTTCTGTCACCATATATTTTATGTCCCCTGCCTACACTCCCCCAGTGGGAGAGTGAGTGTTTTGTTCTATTTTGTTTTGTCTTTCATGGTATTTGATATGAAAAGTATATGTCAGTTGTTTCACAGATTGTCCCTCAAATTGAATTTGTTTTCTCAGTCCTAGATTTATTTACTATTTTTTAAAGATTTATTTTATTTTATTTTATTTTATTTTATTTTATTTTATTTTATTTTATTTTTGACAGAGAGAGAGACAGAGAAGGGTGTGGGCCCAGAGCAGTCTCCACAGTTGTACGTCATCAGTTTTCAACATGGTTTCATGTTGAAACCATGGGTGGGTGGGAGCCATGCAGAGCGGGAATTGGGCTGGGGGCCTCCCACCTGAGAGGCACAACCCCTTCAGCCAGGGTCCGAACTTGGGGTGAGAACTGGGGGCCTCCATCAGGGGAAGCAGATCACAGTTCAGCATATGGGTCTACATAGGCTGGGGTCTGGATTCAATCCTCAGTCCCTGGGCTGAAAAGCATGTGCTTTACCCACTGAGCCATCCCAGCTTCCTGTCAGTCTAGATTTAGAGTCAACTTCTTGGCTTGTGCTCTGTCTTTCTCAGTGCCTCACAGCAGGAGGCTAATGGCGGCTTATTCATATTGATTTTTAATTTGATCTTTTAGAACGCTCACCATAAATTTCATCATTTATAAAGGCTCCTCTGTTCTTTTTCCAAGTGATAAATAATCTATGAAATGATACTTTGAGAATGGGTATATTCTGGTCCCCAGCAACATTTTCTTTATTGGTTTTTACTTATCAAATTGTGATTGTAACCTGAATCTGTTATTACAGTAAGGGTTGTAAAATGATGACTTTTCTAATCATATTTTTTCTTCTGCATTTATTAGCTGGTATTCTTCTATAAGGAAGAGGCTTGCCCTCATTTTAAAAGCATGTGGGCCCATAGATTTTTTAAATTATAACTAAATATTTTCTAGCACATTTAGTATGTACAAGATAGGTGTGTCATATATTGTTTTAGATCTAGAAGATTATTAGAGCTGTGCATTGCCCCTGTTGAGGCTGATCCAGGATTCAAAACTTGTAGGAAAATGCCAGGTACATATTAGATTCCTCATAGGGATATCTAGACTTGATTCCGTTGTAAAGATAAATTTATACTTAGTGATAACATGTTGGAGTATTTGTAGTGATTCTGCTCTCCATACTGGTAGATAAGTGACTCAATTAGCTTCTTAATATAAATTTTTGTCCATTATAATACTGTTTATAATATAAAATACTTTCTTTTATTTTTAGGAGTATAAAACACAAAATTATGTGACTAGTATTAGAGCACAGAGCTTTCATTAGTTTATCCTAAACATATAAAATGACATATTAAATAAAAATTTATTCTATGTTTCAAGATTTTTTCTTAGAATAATCACTTGTTCTGGTTAGAAATAAATAGGTTTTTGACCCAAGGGGAGAGATCTGCATTGTTTCCATTTGCAGAACTATTTTATTTAGAATTACTGCCCTAGATATGTTCCCTATTCTACTGGTTTTCCCAGTCTCATATTTTTATATGAAGCATAATTATTAAGTCTGTTGTCTAACAAATCACTCTCTTTGTAAGGAACTGATTTTTCCTGCCAGATTAATTTTAAGATTTTTTTCTTTGTTTTGCTGTTCTAAAATTTAACTATGATATATCTATAATAGTTATGAAATAGTTTTTATTCATCCTTATATTTGAATATTACTTCTTACTTATTCTCTGTATTCTTTCTTTTGCAACATTTTTGCTATATGTAGGATCTTTTTATTTTATCATCTGTGTCACTCATTCTTCTATATTATGTCACCTCTCTGTGTAACATTTCCTATCTCCCTACTCAATATATCTTTAGCTCTTCAATTGTACGCAATTAAATATATTTTCTTCATTTGTTTTATAATTTATATCTTTCAAATGTCATTCTTTTTCTTAGTACCTTCTTTTCTTAGTATTATGCTTTCTTTTCCAAAAATTTCAATTCTTTATTTTATATCTGTAATTATTTTTAAATAATTTTCTTCATACCCATTTCTTAAATTCTTGGGATATATTTTTCTAATCAGAGTGAATAATTTCCACAAGTATTATGCATCTGAGTAATTGCGAGTTCATCTTTAGATGGACTGGTTTTCCTATAGAAATACATTCTGGCCAGATTGTGGAGGATCTCTTCAGGATCATTTGCTTTTGCCTTGTCTACTATCCCAAGTGCATGGTGCATCCAAGGACTAATATTTATGTTAATTCCTTGGCTTTTATTTTATTGAACCAAATTGTGTACTTTAAATGACCATGAGACACAAACCAAAAATCTCAGGAGAAACTTTTTATTATTAAAAAAATCAAAAGGATACAGCATCTTTCTAATCATCTCCCTCAAAATTGGAGGATGTTTTCCTTGCACTCTTTCATTGAGAGGAACACCACATGAGGGTCCTATCTTAATGTGGGGGTTTCAATCCTGACTCCTAGCCTTACGCAGAACAAGGTACATGCTTTTTCATCACATGAAAACTCAAGCCCAAATTTCTAGATTATGAAGGTTGAACTATCCCTAACCCCCTCCCCAGCCCATTGAACATCATATTGACTTACTGCTCCAATGATGGGGTCCATCTTCATGTCAGCACCCTAGAAGTATCTCTTTCCTTCTCAAGAATGTAGCTTTGGGGGAAGCCAGTATGGCTCAGTGGGTTAAGTGCTCATTTTGTAGCCCTGAGATCTGAGGATTGAGCCCTGGCCCCGGCCTTTGCGGACCCATATGCTGAATTGGGGTGTGCTTCCCATGTGGGAGGCCCCCAGTTCAATTCTCACCAAGGCAAGCTTCGTGCCTCCCAAGAGGGAGGCCTCCAGCTCGGTTCCCACCCTCCATTGCCCCCCACCCACCTGTGTGAAATGAAACTATGTCCAAAACTGATGATGTATGACTATGGAGACTGCTCTGGGTTCTTCCCCTTCTTTCAGCCTCTCTCTGTCTCTGTCAAAAACAATAAAAATAAATCTAAAAAATATAATGTAGCTTTGTATATAACAGAATGATTGCTATTTGTTTTTTACAGAAGGTCCAGTTATTTTTAGAACATTTAGTTATTAACTCAGATGTATTGTTGCATGTGAAAGTCTAATCTTCTATTGCATAACTAATGTTACTGCACCTTAAAATATACATTAAAATTATTTATAGTGGCAGAGTTATGTCATGTAACCTTGTTCAGGACTAAGAAATGCAAATAAAATTTTAGTGGGAGAAGTTCCTTCACTTTTTTTTTTTTTTTAATTTATTGTTAAATTTGATGAGGTTACATTGGTTGGTAACAATTAGACAGTTTACAGATGTACAAGTCCACCTC
>PVKE010011336.1:0-40516 GCA_004027555.1 Craseonycteris thonglongyai | reverse complement strand
TGCGGAACCATATGCTGAACTGGGAGCTCCCCCAGTTCAGTTCTCTCTCTGTCTCTGTCTCTGTATCTCTCTCTCTCTCTGTCAAAAAACAATAAAAATAAATAAATAAATACTGTTACCGCCACTTTGACTAGGTTGCTGTGATCCTAATACCAGTCTTGGAAGGGATGAACACGTGGGGTTCCAGTGTGATTGTCATATTAATGCACCATCGCACCAAAAAGACAAGACCCTCCTTTGCTCTCTTGTCTCCTCCCGGGGCCCTCTCTGTAGCAGCATCTACTTCCTTTCCTTGACCTGTATCTACAAAGTGGGATTAAACATGTTCCCATTCAACCTCTACAAGTTTTCCTTATAGGAAAACTACCTCCAAATAAACATCACTAATTTTGCTGCCACACCATCAATTCTTGGGAAAATTACCCAAATCATATGTCCTAGAAAGAGTCAGTTGTCAACAAATTTTGAGCATCTGTGCCATTCAGGGCATCACTGGCAAATGAAAAGAAAGAAATCCACTCACATTCACTCCCAAAGAGCTTTATTTTTATATCCAGGTAAAAAAATGGAGATAGGTGGGCTTGGATTTGGTGAAGAAAGTAGATTGATAAGATTTACCTAAGGCAGGGGGAACAGGGGTAAAAAAAATTCATAAATTGTACCAATATTAAAAAGCATATAATTTGCAAATTTTTATATGTGTATGAGCAGATTGTGCCACACATTTTTAGGCAACATATTAAAATTTTATTTCTAAGAAGTCATCTGCAAGGTTTTTTCCGTTTCTTCCCATTTAGCAACTATCACTTAACCTACATGGGACATGCCACAGAACACTGCCACGAAGGTTCCTCCCCACCACTTTGTAGAACAATTCTGCCCTCACACATCCCTCCAAAGGATTACTACGAGGACACTGCACAAACCCTGACGCTGTCAAAACTACGCTCAATGAAATTAATAGAAGATGTTCCGTTTCAAAACATGCCTATGTTACGTCCTGATGAGGCGGTATCAGGAGAAAATGAATGGGAACCTCTTCTGAGTGATGACAGCCACCCTACCACAGCGATTCACCTACCAGTCTCATTTAGGTTTAGAACCAGACCCGATACTGCTGTCAGAGAGTTGATTTCTATTCATTTAAAAACTCCCAGGCGAAAGAGTGATCAGTGGGAGTTTTAATGTCTTAGGATAAAGGAGGAAAAAAGAGAACATCAGCACTGCACACAACAAGAATGAGACTCTCAATTTAGCCAGTAAGTGTTTACCAAGCATCCAGTATAAGGGTCCATTCTACAGACAGAAGAGATTCCTGAATGCCACATCTGTCCTAAAGGGGGATCTGATCCTATTTATGCAGATATGATGAAGAGGATGATAAGGACAATGACAGCTAACTACTGCTGAAATGACTTTCTGTGAACCAGGTACCGTCCTTTATGCTTTACTCAATTAATCCTTACTGGGTACTATTGTAATCAATAGGTCCATTTTACAGGTGAGTAAATTGAGACGCATTAAGAAATATTTGAATAGGATTTCTCACAGATGCATTTCAAGTAATTTTAATGTTCTATCTCCTTTGATTCTCACAGAACAGCAGGGAGGCAGGCAGTAATAGAAGTGTCACACCATGGTGACCACAGAAACACAAGTGAAGGCAGGTCTTGGGAAGGCTAATCCACGACTCCTATAAAGACAGCATTACAAGCAGTTCTGTGAGATCCAAATGAGGTGCTGACAAGAAAGCTATGGGAATGCACACAGACGATCACTTTCTGTTAGGGCAGCATCCATGAAGGAGGGCTGATGGACGCCTGCCCTGAAGGGAAGGATGTATTCAGAGGGGCAGAAAGGTAATGGGGGACCCGTTTAAGATGGCAAGAGGAGCCAGAGCAAAATATGAGGTATGAGGTACATTTGGAGATCAGGAAGTAAATCATTTTGGTTTGAGGAAGGCTCAATGGGGCAATTGCAAGGAGATAGTAATAACAATGGCAGGAAATGAGGAACCATTATGGATTATGTGCAGAGAATGACAAGACCAAAGGAATTAAAACAGCCAAGCTTTCTGGAAGGTGAATTTGGAATGAGGGGTAGTGAAAAAAAAATAATAATAGTTAAGGAGAAAAGTAGGATAATTGTGAATGCTGAATAAATTATAGAATAAATACTATAGAACAAATTATTTTATATTCTAACTTATGAAGAAATATAGAAGAGATATAACAAGTAGAACCAACTCTCCAAATTGAAGGCTATGAATGCAGACTGAAAGAAGAACCCAGAGAATCTCTACAAAAAGTGTCTACTACAGCTCAAATCTTGTCTCTGAATTGCTTCTTTTTTTTTTAATGGCTAATCTTCGGGTTGCCTCACACGCTCTCACTCCCTGCTAAAAAGTGAAAGCTACACATCATCATGAATAATAAATGGGAAGGACTCAGGTTTCTGCACTTGACAGGAAAGGCATCCAGACACAAGCAGCTCAGAATTCAAGGTGGTGATGATTCATCGCAGTTAAGCGTCTCCAAGCCCTCCAGGAACAACCTTAGCCACCTCACCTGTTGTTACCCACTGAACCGCGTCCTCTCAAAAGATGTGTTGAAGTCCTGATGGCTGGAACCTTGGACTGTGGCCTTATGTGGAAATAGGATCTTGCAGATGCAATTAGTTAAGGTGAGGTCACAGTGGAATGAGGTGGGCCCTCAATCCAATATGATGGGTGTCCTCATAAGAAAAGACGAGATACTGACAGAAACACAAAGAGAACCCCGTGTGAAGCTGGGGGCAGAGGCGGGAGTCAAGGGTTGCTAGGAGACAGGCACGGGACAGACCTCCAGTACAGCCTTCTGTCTGCACAGCCCTGCCAACACCTGGAGCTGGGCTTTCTAATCCCCATGACATACGACAGAATAAATATCTGTGGCTTTAAAGCCACCCACTTTGTAGTACTTTCTTACAGCCGCCCTAAGACACAAGTACACTAGCTTCATCTCACCTTCTGGGAGGTAGGACAGAAAAGGAAAGCCACAGGCTCATCTCAAGCTTGGGAGACTTGAGTTCTAAGCTCCATCCTGCAAACCCCCCCAGGTTAACCGCCCCCCTCCCCCAGACCCAGTGACCTCATCTTTAAAATGAAGTTTGGGGCAATAGGAGCCCTAAGTCCTCTCTTAGGTTTGAAACTCTGTGATTCCATCACATCATAGCCAAGAAAGGCATTTGCTCTCGTATCTACTGAAGAAGGTAAGAATTGTATAATGGAGCTGGAAAAAGAAAAAAAGAAAACACTTTCAAACTCAAGACACCTCCCAACACCCGTAGAAGTCAAGTAGAAAGTGAAAAGAAAGTGTCATTAGAGGCAGTGGCTGCATTTACCATATGCCACGTAATCATTCCATCTTCACGTCGAATCTGGCCTGCAGCCTTCGTTCCACAGCGAGTTAATACAAAGAGACGCCAGGAGCTGCCAGACACAGAAAATTAATACACGGGATGCGGGGAGGATCTCAGCAACCTACACTTCATTTCCCAAACTCGCTCATGTCAAGGTCATTCAACCCCAGAAACACGAAACTGGCTGCGTGGAGAAGAAAAAAAAGAAAAAAAAAAAAAAAGGGCTGACATTGAAACTGTCCCCCAAATCTACACCCCCATAGGCTGTGTACTTTTCATCTCACATAAGTTCTGGCGGGTGGGCTGTACGGAAAACTTAGACACTAACGATTAGTAAAACCAACCCTGCTGGTAAAGACCAACAAGAAATTCCTGTAAGAACCTCACGCATGCATGCTATTCTATTTTACCTTTTTTTTTTTTCCAAGAGTAAATTGTGGCTGTCAAATTATACCCTTTCATTACTGTCACAGACTCTTTTAAGAACGGCTAATCAGAAAGGCCTACAGAGGTATTTAATCCGATTTTTTTTTCTTCAAATGACCTAATGTTGTGGTATAAAACTACTGCCAGCTCACGCTGAGTGGAAATTTAGCACTGTCAGCATTTAATTATTATTTTTATCATGGATTTCTTTACTTTCCTACAGGGAAGAAATCACTTAAAAAAATTTTTTTTTTAATGCACCAAATGCTTAGCTTTTAAAATCGTAAGACACTACCCTGATTATTTTGCTTTGTCCAAAATTACTAGTTCGGGATGAGGACATCTCACAGACATGCACTTCGGGATGAGGACATCTCACAGACATGCACTTCGAAGATGATTGCTTCAATCTTCCCAAACATTGACGCCGTGAAGTAAAAATTATGCTCATTGTGTTGGTTTTTATGAGATGAAATAATTCATGACTCATTCCTGTGTGTGTGTGTGTGTGACAGCGGATAACTGCAGGTTCCAAATGTCGCCTGCCCTTACGACACCTGGGCTTTGCTCTCCTCCTCTGCCTCCATCCCTGTCACCTTGCCTTTTCCCCCTCTAAGGTGGGAACAAGAGAAAAGGCAGATAAAAGGTGTGTAATGTGCAACCCTGTCTCCCAACCAACAGCCAACCCAAGTCCAGAAGTCAAGGAAAGTGGCATAAGGGCCAGCCGTCTAGGCGTGTTCCCTAAAACTAGTTTCTCTCTCATTTCTTCCTCTTCACTTGAAGTGTCTTTGTAGGGAAAGAGCCATTTCATCAACACCGCACACCCAATAAACCCTCTTCCTTTGCCCCTTTCCCTTTAACCACAGTTCCATTTCCCGGCTTCAGAGTCGAGCTCTTTGAACAAGCTAGCAATGTGTGGGGCAAGCAAGTGCTCAACAGTGACGTATGGAGCATCTATTGCAAGCAAGCGATTGTTAACCACCTCTGAGCTTCAGCATCCCAGGACTGCCTTGTCCCTCCCCACTTCCAAGCCAGACAGTTCTCTTCATCTTCCCAACTCCCAAGGACACAACTCTCCTGGTCTCCATTACACTCAGGCTCACCTCGGAACCATTCTACATACAACAGCAAAGTGATGCTCTATTCGTAAATAGAAGTCTGACCATGCCGCTCCCATGCCTGAAACTGGCCAATGGCTTCCCAGGGCAACAAGGACGAACATAGCCTCTTCTGAGAGCAGCCTGCCCCTCACACCTCCTGGGCTTCCATCCCAGCCATTCTCCTGTGCGCCAATCTTGCAAAGATGCCAGGTTCCCCTCCAGCAGCCTCCAGCTCTTTGCACCTGCTGTGCCCTCAGCTTGGAAGCGCTTCTTTCCACCATGTGCATAACGCACCGCTTCTGGATGTTTAAGACTCTATGCACACGCGATCTCTTCAGGGCTGTCCCTAACACTTGCGTCCCTTCCTTGCTTCTTATCACAATTTGCAATTGTTCCACTTGTTTGTTTCCTTGTTAATTAGATAGAAATTCCTTGCTGACAAGGGCCTCCTCTGTCCTTGTCATTGCTGTAACCCCAGCAACTAACATAATGCCTGACACAAATCAGAGATTCCATGTTTTATTAAATGAATCAATCAAGTGTTTGTTATTTATTTCCCAAGAAAGTACATGTAACAGGAGGAAGCTCCTACATGTATTTACACATGGCTTGGATCATGGATGATTTGGCCTGTGTGTTTTTTTTAAATGAGGTATAACTGATATATAACATTATATTAATTTCAGGTGGACAATATAATAATTTAATATTTGTACACAGTGTAAAATAATCCCCACAATCAGTCTAGTTAACATATGTCACCATTCCTAACTATATTTCTTTTTCTTGTGATGAGAACCTTTAAGATACAAGAGCTTTCTGGAAAAAACCCAGCCACAAATGACTCTATTTTTCATAGTACACGGCTAGATAATTTTCAGACAGCCCTCGTATACTCTCTTAGCAACTTTCAAGGATGCAATACAGTATTATCAATTCATAGTCACCATGCTGTACATTTTGGCCCATTCTTAGATAACCTTCACGCTGTTCCTGCCGTCTGACCCAGATTACCCATTGACAACAGGGGGCAAAAGGAATGGAGGTGAGAAGTGGGTGCTGGCCTCAGAGTCACGGGAAGGAGGGAGGGGTGGAAAGGTATGGTGCTGTTTGGGTGAGCAGTAGGCTGAGACCGGGCTCCCGCTGAGATTTCTGCCCACCTCCACTGTAGCTGCAGCCATTACCTGCTTTCTACTTCCATTAAGGAAGGGCTGTGTTTTTACACTGAGCACCGTGCAATGAACCCATTTCAGATAGATGGTTACTACAGAGGTCTACCTAGACACACACACAGTTAACAGAGAAACCTCAAAGAAACCGTTATGCCACCAGAAAACCTTGGTCATGACAAATCAACTCAACATATATTTGTTGAGGCCAGACACTGTTCTAGTCAATGGAGCTTTGGAGCTACAACACACACTAGTTCCTGCCTTTAAGGAATTCACAGATCATAGAGGGAGGCAGCCCTCTGTGTGGCATCTGTACACACCTGGGCTCAGATCGATGCCCATGAAATAGCATGAGCATCAGTAACTGACAGGCATTGGGGCTGATGCTATTACAGCCAGGGACCCATGAATCACCCAGCGAGCTAGACACAGGAACAAGGGCCTAGTAGGAACCCAAGTTTGACTTTATCCCGAGCTGAGCCAATGCAGTGTCTGGCATGGCGCACTCCCACACAGGAGACCGGGAACGCGTGGAGTCACCTGGCAAATTTTAAGGCACCCACAACCTTGCCCACCATTGTTTGCAGCCCGTTTTATTGTCTGTTTCACAACTGCTCCACCCAAGGACGAGAAGGGCAGTTGAAGGGTGGACTAAATCGCCTGGCATCCCTTGCAGCACACCCTAGGATACATTTAGTATCTTTCCCATTGTACAGCTGCAGAAAGGGACTTGGGAAAGTCATGGGATTGCCTAAGGTCATGGAGCCATAGAGCAAATGAGTAGGATCCACACCCAGGTCTTTTCATCTCAAGTTCAGTTCACTACTTTCACACTGAAGATAGCGATCATCATCATGCCACATGTATGATGTGGCATGTACATGTAGGAAGTGGATTTTAGTTTGTCAGCAAAATAAAAGCAACTGTTTCTAGAAATTTCAAATTGTGGTAAGACCTTGACTACATAGAGTAACTATCCAAAAATGAACCAGAAATTTAAAAGACATAGAAGGACCTCTAAGTGTTTAAAGGGATCCCCAACACTCAGCACTGTACTCAAAGACTGTCCCTTTGAACATTTGTTCAGAACCTACTGACCGCCTCCCCCCTTGGAACTTCATTCTAATTAGTTAAGTTGTCTGGTTTCTTAACCTCTAGCCAGGTAGGTGTGGTAAGTTAAGATGGATTCCCGGAAAAGTGATAGGCTGAGGGTGAAAATTTAAAAAAAAAAAAAAAAAATAGAGCCATGGTTGGCAAACTTCTCTAAAGATAAAGATCAGATAGTGACTATTTTAGGCATTGTTGATCATACCTTCTTTGATGTGACTATTCACCTCTATCATTGTCCCTCAAAAGAAGCCATACACAATATGCAAACAAATGTGTTTGGCTCTATTTCAAGATTTTATTTTCAAAAACCGGTGGTAGGCAGAATTGGGCCCAGAGGCTGTATAGTTTGCAACCCATGGAACAGAGAAATGCTTCAAAGCCAACACAATATCTAGAAAATATTAGCAATCTGAGGCCATATCATAAAGATACAAATCATCTCGACCTCAAAAGCTCTCTGGACACTGGCATTACAGAACAGCATGGTGCTTCATCATTGAATTATAAAATTTTAGCAATCTAAATAAGCCTGGGAACATTATGGTCCAATTCTCCATTTTCAGAGATGAAATAAATTCTCAGCGAGGTTGAGACTTGCAAAAGGTCAAACAGCTAATTAATGATTAAACTTAAATTAGAACCAGAGTTTGGACTCTAAGTTGAGAATTCTTTCCATTATTTCATGTCTATTATTTTAGTCTTTTCAGTAACAATGGAATGGAGGAAATGCTTGTTTAATTAAAACACTACACCCTTGAGATCGTTAAGATTCTGGAAGCACTGAAGTACACAGGTCCAGATATTTATAAAGATGATCTTGAATCCTCAAGACAAAGGTTAAATTGGGTTTAATGTACTCAAAGAATATAATTTCAGAAGTAGTGCTAAAAGGAATGCATTTCAAGTAACTAAAAAATTATTATCCGTGGAAATCCTTCTTCTCCCTTGTGCATGGGAAAATGCAGGTTTCACGGTCCATTCGTATAAGAAGAAAGCTTGCCGTCCTATTTGATCAATTTAGACATGATCATAAATTCTGACTGGTTCCAGCACAGACCCAGAATTAGCGAGGTATTGGCAGGCCCCACGTAATTTCTCAAATTGTTGGGCACCCATATTCATTCAATTACCTTACCTAACTGAAAAACAAAAGCCACCTTCAGCCCTACCTGTCCTTTTCTCTTTTCTATCATTAGCAATGTCTTCTGCTCCTTTCCAGAATTAATTAGGAAATAAAAATAGAAACCATGGCATGTTTATAAAGATTCAGCATGCTGGTTAAACATGAAAGAACAGAGGTTGAGAACACAGAAGTGACAAATTTTATTTCTGTGATTGCAAGTTAGAGTCATCCTGCCAGCTGGCCCTAGCAGCAGCCAGAAGCATGCACCTGTCTACAGAGAAGTCAGAGAGGGAGGGGGAGCTGAAATCAGCTCCGGGGCCCAATGGCCTTCCATGCCATCCAAATGAGCTCTAATTGCTCGGGGTCACTGAGTGCTGTTCATGGAGGAGAAGTGCCTGACAGCTCCTGACATGGGGAAGGCAGGGAGACCGCTTTGGTTTTCCTGCCCACAAAGGTGGTCCTGCTTCTGTTTATAGATCCTAGAGCAGGCCTTGGTTCCCCGAGCTCACCTCCTCCAACCCCCATTGGACAGGAAAAGGGTACGGGGGGTGGGTCCCTATTGCTTCTGAGTGATCCCAGTTTGACAGACCTGCCAAAGGAAATGAGAAGCGATAAGTGATTGGGCCCCGATTAGATCAGCCACCTTGGGAAAGGTGCTGAGACGGAGATATTTCACTGAAATAAGGAGAAACCTGGGAATAGATTTCTGGCAAGCAATCCCCGAAGTAGATATGGTCTGAATTGGAAATGGATTTCATGGGCAGATAAAGTCTAATAAATGACAGGTCACTCGAAAATCATATATCATCAAGTCTCGTACAGTGTCTGTGAAATTTGTTATCAATAATTGAACACCAGGAGAACCTAGCCCTGAGCAAATCTTTAATTTCAAAACATACCTACTGATTTACTCAGATACAGCATACATAGTATATTAAATATATATTACGATGCCAATAAAGCTGCACTTAGGGAAAAACCAGCTGCACTTGTTGCTTTGCAAATATTTCATTAAAGAAGGGACTGGGCCCTCCAGCCACAGAGCTAGTCCACTGGCGATTTCTAAATGACGCTTGAGAAGGAGGTGTTCGAAGGAGCTCCCCTTCACACAGTACAGACATAGCTCGCACTCCCATCCCCAGACCCCGCAACGAGTGTGTAAGTACGGGGGGACAAGAACCAGGGAGAACCAGGGGCCCGGCCAGACACTGCTCTCCTGAAGGCTAACGGAGGAGGGGGCATCTATCTACATGGAGCAATGTCTTTATCAGCAAAGAGGAGTCATGTTTAAGGAGATTGGAGGCCAAGAAAATGATCTCTGGGTCATTGTCTGCAGTTAGGGTTGATCTGAGCCATTTCCCCAACAACCCTCACCCAATCATTCAGTTTCCCCCAGAGCAGACCTTCACCACTTCCCTGCTGAGAAGTGCAATCGTCTGAATGTTTGTGCCTCCCTGCCCCCACCCCCAGCCCCAGCCCCAAGTTCACATGTTGGAATCCTAACACGCAATGTGATGGTGTTAGGATGCGGGGCCTTTGAGGGGTGATTAGATCATGAGGGTAGAGCTCCCATCAATGGAACTAGTGTCCCATAAAGAGGACCCTAGAGAGCTCCCTAGCCCCGTCTACCGTGTGAGAAGTTCGTGACTTGGAAGAGGGCCCTCACCCAACCATGCTGGCACCTTGACAGCAGATTCCACCTCCAGACTGTGCGAACTAAATTTCTCTTGTTCCTAAGCCACCCAGTCTGTGCTATTTTGTTACAGCAGCCTGATTGGACTGAGGCCTCCATGGGAAGGTGGAAGTAGCAGCAAGAATTCCAGAGAAATGGATGCTGTCTAAGGGAAGGGTAGTTCATTGAACTGAGATACAACTGGAGGCATGGTCTCAACAAGGACAGACCAGTTTCATAGTAACCACTTTAATAAGGTTCTAGGTCTTCTTTGAGCTTGATAAAGGCCTGGAATGGATACGTTTGGTGGGTGGCAGGGAGGGGAGGGGGAGGAGGAGAGGAGAGATCCCCAATGCATGCCTTAAATCATCTTCCACCCAAAACACTGAGGGGACAACTGATGTAAGGGCTCTAGGGAGCCAGCTGCCGGTCCCTGCTGTCATCCTGAGCCTAAGGCCTCAGGTTTGACTCTACACTCTCAAGGGGCCTTCCAGTCTAGGGTGCTGGAACGTAACTGTTATCTGCTCTCAGCAAAGGAATCGCTCCCACTTTCCATCCCGCTACACAGGTGCTGCAGTAGGAGCCCCTCAGATCACCCCACAGGCAGTAGGCATAGGAGCAAAGGAGACTGGGCAACTACCAGAAGGCCTTGCTCGTAACCCTTCAGGACTCATCTACTTGTGCTAAGGTGGCCCAGACCTCTGGGGCCCTTCCAGGGTGCAAAATCCCGTCCCTATGAAATCAAGAATCGCCTTGACCGCCAAAAAACTATGAATTTCTTAGTCCTGCATGCAGTGTCTTTAAGGTGGGTTGGAAGGGTATACCAGAACTCTAAAATAAAACACTCCCCACTACCACTACCTATGCACAAACATACCTAACAAGGCTGGACAGAAGCCTAAGCACACAAGATCAGGTGAGAACATCAGAAAGTGCTCAAAGCCAAAGTGAGGGCTAAGAACAAAGTTGTCTCAGCTGACGATGATGAGGCCAACCCAGGGTCAAAGTTCCTCCTTCATAAATTGCAGCTGTCATCCCATCTTCCTTGATAAAATTCTGACCTGAGACATTAGGTGGCCAGCCCACCAAGGGACTCCCGGGAAATATTGACTCCAGAAGGGCATAGTTAAAATCACTCTAGTGGGGGAAGCCGGGATGGCTCAGTGAGTTAAGCACTCACTTTGCAGCCCCAGAGTCCAAGGATCGAATCCCGGCCCCAGCCCGTGCAGACCTGTAAAACCATGAAGACTGCTCTAGACGCTCCCTCGGTTTCCCCCTGTCTCTGTCAAAACAATAAAATAAATCTTTAAAATAAAATAAAATCACTCTAGTGATGACCAGAAGGGACCCTGACATCTAGACAGGCTCACAGGTCTGTTGGTCACCAACTGCTTGACCCTTTAGAGTCACAATGAAACATATATGAAAATGTTAGACACATCACAATGGTCATGTGAGCCAGCACTTAGCACTCTGTAGAACAATAAAAAATCTGACAGCATGGAAGGGACTAGAATGCTTGTCTGGGGTCAGTATACCTGCAGGGCTGGGGGCTAGGGAGGTAGGGATGAACACTGGAATGAAGACGAGCGAGGGGGCCTGACAAACGTCTCACTCTCTTCTCATGCCAAAGGCAGGTCTTCTCCAGCGCTGCAGAGTTCTCTGCAAAACAAAAGCCCATTCTGCAATTCACCGTCACGGCCAAGCACAAAGCTTTGCTCGAGAACACACAACCCACCACGTATGTGAAAGTCGACATGGTGGAACCAAAGGAACGGCCATGTTTGGGCCACTGGATGTCCTACGGACAGCTCTTTTCCTTCCCTGGTGGCATCCACAGATTTACAGTTCAACCTAGACACCGAGTCAGAGGATATCAATCTTGCCATTGTTTCTTATTTAGGGTTACTAACCTCAGATCACACTTTTATCTGCTTTTGGAAGCGCTAAGCTATATGTGGTCACATGACACCTCGTCAGGGAAATCATGGCGTTCAGGAGGCTGGATGGGGTTCCCGACTGCCCTCCCACCTCAGTGGCAGTGTTTATGAAACTCTTCTTCACTCAGAACTGGGACCCGGACTCTACACGTTTAACAGATAAACTCCTCACTCTGAAAAAGCTCTTGTAAACAGGAGAAGAATCGGGGCTGATTTTTGCACCAGGACTCATGTGAGCAACTTCCACTCCTGACATCACAGCAACTTATCGTCAGTCTGTTTCTTTCACCTCTGATGGCTCCCAAGTTCACCTTCCAGACACCACTTTAGTCAACTCTGGGTGCCCTGGTGGGAAAATGTGACGAATATCAAAATGGCCACACGTGCCAGCATTTAGCACTTTGTAGAACAATTTAAAATTTGCACATTTTGACCATTTCGTATTCACTAATGTAGAAAATGTTGCTTTAGCAGACTTGCCTGGTGGCTCTTCACTGCCAAACTAAATATTCCACTTTAAAATATACCCCTCATACACATGTGATTTCTTCTTTCAGGCTAGGAATGTAATGTTGACATAAATGTCAAATAAAATTAATGAGAGAATGGGCTCTCAAATGGTGAAGGGAATTTGTTAGACTAGGACCTTGGAGCCCAAATGTATATATAATTATGTAACACTCATATGAGGAAAGAATCTGAATGTTAAGCATTAGCAAATTTATCACCTTTGTCAGAAATGCTGTTACCTACAAAAAAAAAAAAAAAAGCAGGTTGCAAGTAAATTAAGATGAAAATACCATCAGATTAAAAGTACATAGGCTGCCACGGCAAGCTACTGTAGAATTAGCAAGGTGGCCCTTCTGCCCGGTATCAATTCCTTCCCTTATCTAAGCAGAATTCAGATCAGATGTCTGCTTCTCAGCCTGGCTACTTCCTCTATCGACTTTGCAAATGGACTTCCTCCTGCCAACACAGCTCTTTCCCCTACCCCTCATCCCCACTGGCTACTGAGGAAGAGTGAAAATGGCAGTTAGAGCAATAACGGGTATTTTCACTCAATAGTCAAGGCACTGAGCCTAGCAGAGTGGCTGCCTCCATCCGTACACCGAGTAAACCACTTTGTCTTTTATTTGTAGTCTCAGAAATCTTACCCAAGCATGGCAGAATCACAGAAAACCGCTCTAATGATGGAAAAGATCCCTGTTCCCAGTAAAGCAGGAAGTCTTCTCTTGTCAGAGTAAAAGGCACGGAGTAAAATTTCCTGTAAACACAGAGGAAACCTACATTTACCTCCACGCCAACACAGCAAGCAGACCCCACCTGCAGGCACACTAGCATTTATGAAGAGCCTGCAAGTGTCTGGGGTGAGCCGATGCCTTTGTGGGAGGCGTTTCAAAGAAAACAGTGATGGTGCTTTACACTTGAGATTGAATCCTCGAGGCTAAACACCGCCCATCACATTCTTCCTTCGTTCCTTCTTCATACGCGGATCTCAAATACAATCACATAATTCTGAAAATCCATGCTGTTTTCCCTGAATAAAATTAGAAGGAATTACAGAAATGGTTTCTATTTCTTTGCAGTTACTTAGGTATCTCAGTGGCCTAGAAGCTCCCCCTGCCCAAAAAGAACAGCACACTCATCATGAAGGTCCTAGGACTGCTTCCTCCAATGATGGGAATCATAGACAAATCAAACAAAACCCATAGATTCCTTCAAACGTTCACGCATTTTTAAACAGGACGTTCACACATCTTTAAACAGGACGTTCGCCCATCTTTAAACAGTCCCCAAAATCCATATATTTGGGGCAGCCACGGAGAATCCCTTATTAGTTTACAGTGAGGGAAAGAGAATGCATTTAACTACCAGCTTTGAACAACTCACCCTCCTTCTGATGACTATGAAATAATCCTCACCCTGGATAATTTGAAATGTCTGCACAGGACCCAGGGAACATGCTCCATTTTTTATTATTCTTCTCCAGGCTATCAGTTCATCATGAACAAATATGAAAATTTTTCTGAGGGGAAAATCCAACTACCCAAATAACTCCTTCATAATTCATATGTGCAATCACAGCGGTGATTAATAAAAACCTGAAACAGTTCCTAAAAGCCTAAAGCATTAATTACTCTGCGAGGTGTCAGGACTCTATGAAAACCTATGACAGCAGGTTACTCAGGCAAATTAAATCATGTGAACTTAAGGCGGAAAAAGAGAAATCTTCACTTGGAGGATTTGCAGGCTGGTAAATGTGTGCTTTCCAAGAGGGTGACCAACCCACGACTCTTCAGGGCTCTATATTTCAACCTTGAAAGACATATGAAAGAGACAAAAAATGCCGTTGCAAATTGAATTCATGCTGGGATGAAAGGTAATATTATATCCCTTGAAAGACTTACATAAATGAATGGGGCCTTTTACATTAACGGGAAACCTACTCTCCCTGAGTGTCTGTCTACTACGTGTCCAGCGGTCTGGACAGTGGGACTCTTCTCTTGGCTGCTGGGGCCCTAACGCTACGCATCCAATTCTTTACCCTCAGTCAGAGCTCCTTCTCAGTGACTTCTTACGAACTCACTTTTTCTTGCTCTGACTTCTCCTTGTTAGTGCTCAGGGCCCTGTCTTGTGCCCTTTCCTCTGCCCTCTCTCTCTCACAATGATCCCACCCAATCTTACAGCTTTGGACACCACCTAAGTACCAGGGCCTCTCCCTCAAGCCCCTCCCCTCACTCTGGATGCCAATCACCCAGCTGCCTTACTGACGTCCACACAGGCATCTCACACCCAGGCCCTCCAAAACAGAACTGATTGCCACTTCAGCACCCCACGGCTTTCCAATCTCGGAAATGACACTAAGCTTCCAAAAAGCCTAAGACAATCCTCCTCTGCTCCTTGGCCCCTCGCCCTCCACTTCTAGTCCATCAACTCTACTTTCAAAATACCAGGGCTGTCCTGAAAGTATCCAGCCATGCACTAGGAAAAATATAGGCATATACGGCTGGATGTCTTTTTTGGACAGCCCCTGTATATCCTGAATCTTTCTTTCCTCACCACTTTACCACTCTGGTGGACGCCCATTCTCTCCCACATGCTGTCACACCTCTTAAATGGTCTCTCTGCTTCCATCCTCCAGAGTAGCCAGAATGTTTTTTAAAAAATAAATCACAGAGAAAACGAAACAGAAATAAACTCATAGATTATTTCTGAGTTCCCCATTACACCTAGTATGCCTACTATAAAATCCATACTCCCCTTGCCTATATGAAGTGCTGGGGCCCTACCATTTCATCTTCTAGTCATTCCACCACTTACCAACCCCCAGAAGGACACAACGGTCCTTCTTCCTGTTCCTCACACATGGAAGAGGGGTCCTAACTTGGGGTCTTTGAATGTCCTGTGCCCTTCACCCACGATCACTCGATAATTCTCCTCTGGCCACCCTTACTTATCAATGGTGTCCCTATCATTCTTCACCCTACATGGCTATTTCATTTTTCTTTACCATTTTATTTTTTATTGGGGTTTATCACTTTACCCTATTTGGTTATATACCTGATAGTATTAATATCATGTATATTTGTTTAGCTACTTATTGTTCCCCTGTCCCTTCAATCACATGTCAGCTCCATGGCACCAGGAACACTGACCGTCTTTCTACTGCTACAGAGTAGACCCCCAAAAAGATTTTCTCGATAAGCCCATCAATGAATAAATCTATTTCCCTGTATTTTTTCTAACTTTATGAGATAGATTATCTTATTTTGAAGAGGATAAAACAAGTTTCCAGGTACGTCCAAAATTATCCAGGTAATTGAAGGCAAACCCAGAATTTGAACCTGAATCTATTTTGACGCAAATGCCCATCTTTTCAGACACCACGTTAGTATTTGTGGCAGAGTCTAGAAAATCAGTCAAGAACAGGAACTCTGCTCCTAAGATTTTCTAGAATCTAAACTGCCTGGAAACTAGCTTATAGTAGGCTCCGAATTTCTTCTTCTATCACTTTATCATCTATGCAATGGATAGACAAAATGAGTTTCTCCTGGAGGTTTTTGTTGTTGTTGTTGTTGTTGTTGTTTTAATTGTTAAATTTATTGGGGTGACATTGGTTGGCAAAAATTACACAGGTTCCAGGACTCCTGAAGGTTTTAGGAGAAATAATTTTCTTCTAGGTTATAAAGAGTTCTGTAAACTCTCATGTCAGTTTTTTTAGGACAACCCTCCAGAGTCTTTTTAATTAAAATTTGTTCTGTACACAGAAACCACCATGTGGGGTTCATTGTCAACCTGTGTAATCACACAGATACAGGCAAGAGGATGGACCAGGTGATACTGCCCAAAGTGGACGTTCCCTTTCCCAAAACCCTTTAAAGGGGGGGTGTGATCTCATCCTACTGGAAGATTTGGGGTCATGGAAAGGACTAGGTGATTTCTAGAGGGTCCCCCAGCCCCTCCCAGTCCCCATCCATACGATTCTTTGTACCAACACCTGGTTGCACGATCAACCCTCCCGAAGCAAGACTGCTGTGACCCAGACGTGTTCCCTGAGGATCCTGACCTGCTTTTATCTGTAATGGGCATAGATCTGCTCCACAATTGGCACAATGTGAGTGCAAAAGACATGACATTCCTTTATTTCTTCTAATGAAATCTGAATCTCTAGGCCTCATTTGATGAAAATTCATTTTAATTGTGTTTTTAGGGGCCCTTCCTGTTTCCTAGGGGCAGAGGGACATCTTGGGGGATTCTGTGTGTCCAGAGAACAGGGAAGATTCTATGGGCTTCCGTTCCCAGGGCCATCTCACCGGTCTTTATATCCCCACACCTGCTCTTCCCCCTCCATGCCAAGGGGGACCGTAGGAGTCCATGGTGTGGCTCCCAAGGCTATAGCGTTTGTTGCTAATCAGCCTGGCTTAGAGTATCAGGTTTTAGTATCAAAATTCTGCTGGCCTCTTAAAACAGATTGGGGTTTTTTTTCTTTTCTATTAGTGTTATTTCTTCCTTAAATATTTAATGATATTCAACAGAAGCCATCTGGGTCTGAAGTTGTCTTTGTGGTAAGATTTTAAATTACATATTCCTATGAGTAGACACAGGGCTACTCCAACTGTTATTTTTCTTATGAGAGTCTTGATAAGTGGCATTTTTAAAAAATGGTCCATTTCTTCTAAAATTTCATTTTATAATGTTACCACACAGTTATTCATTATATGCCTTCCTTTATTATCTTTTAAATATAGTGATGCCCCTTGTTTCATTCCCGATATTAGTGATTTGTATTTTTTCTTGGTTAGTTTCACCAGGATTTATCAACTTTATTAGTCCTTTGCCTTTATTGAATCCCTCTCTATAAGATAATCCATTTTCTATTTCACTACTTGCTTCTCTGATTTTTATTATTTTCTTCCTCCTATCTGTTTTTAAAATTTAATTATTCTTTTTTAATTCTTGAAACTAATGCTTAGGTGATTTATTTTGAAGCTTCTCCTTTTTTCCTCATGTATACATTTGAGGCTATAAATGTCCCTCTAAGCATGGCTCTGGCTGCATTCACCATTTGGTATATCATGTTTTTATTTTCATTAGTTTCTAAATATTATCTAATTTTCATGGCCATTTCTTCTTTGATCCATGATGGCTAATTTCTAAACATACAGGGATTTTTCAGTTATTTTGTTACTGAATCCTACTTTAGAATCACTGTGATCTGAAAACACTCTGTATGATTTCAATCCTTTAAAATTTGCAGAGTTGCTTAATGACTCAGAATATGGGCTATGGTGTCAAATATTCTATGTGCTCTTGAAAAAAATGTGTATTCTATATTTGTTGAGTGTACTGTTTCATAATTTGATGTGGCTTATTAATTTTGTTCAAATTGTGTATATTCAAATTGATTTTTATAGTCTACTGGTTGTATAAATTACTAGGAGAGATCAGTTAAAATTTCTAACATATTAATATCTCAATTTCTCCTTGTAGGTCTTACAATTGTGTACTTAATAATTGCATACAAATTTAAAAATAGTATATTTTCCTGGTGAACTGAAACTCTTTTTATTATGAAATATTTCTCTGCATCTCTAACAGTACTTTTGGTCTGCTAAATGGTCTACATTTATCTAATATTAATATAGCTACATGTTCTTTCTTTTGGTTACTGTTAGCATGCTATATCTTTTTACTTCCTTTTCTGTTTGGCTCTTCTGTATCTTTTTAAGTAAGATATACTTCTTTAAAGCAATATTTAGGATTTTTAAAAATCCAATCTCATAATCTTTGACTTTTAGAATATTTACTCTGTTTACATAAAACAGAGTACTTACTCTATCTTAAATATATATACTTGTTGATATATTTCAGCTTAAACTACTTTTTGTCTCACCTACTCTAGGATCCTTTTTCTCCCATTTTTCACCTTCTTTTGAATTGCCTGAGAATTTTCATTGTTCTATTTTCCCCTTCTTTTAGTTTATTATTTATATATCCTTTCAATGTTCTTCTAAAGATTATCGAGAGTTTAAAACATGCATCCTTGATTTATTAATGGCTAATACAAATTAGTTTTTTATCACTTCCTATACAATATCAGAACCTTAGAACAATTTAACTTCATTAATCTCTCCATACTTAAGTTCCACTTTGATCATACATTTTATTCCCTATATATTTTAAACTCCAAAGGACATAATTATTGTTTTATACAGTCACTATTTGTTAATATTTAACTATATCATTTTTATTTTTATTGATATTCATTCCTTCCTAAACCTCTGAGCTTTGATGAGGAATAATTCTCCTCTGTCCAAATGATGCCCTTAAATATTTCCTTTAATACAGATCTGCTTGTGATAATTTAAAAAAAAATTTTTTTTTTAGTTTTCCTTTGGTTGTGAGGAATTTTTTTTTTTTTTTAATGGTAACAACATTTTTTTTTTATATATATTTATTTATTTATTTATTTTGACAGAGAGAGAGAGAGAGAGAGAGATACAGAGACAGAGAGAGAACTGAACTGGGGGAGCTCCCAGTTCAGCATATGGTTCCGCACGGGCCGGGGCCAGGACTCGATCCTCGGTCCGGGTGCTGCAAAGTGAGCGCTCAACCCACCGAGCCATCCCGGCTTCCCCAATGAGGAATCTTTTATGTATAAAATTCATGTTTAACAGTTTTCTTTCACCAACTTGAAGATATCATTCCATTTCCTCCTGACTTCTATCATTTGAGAAGAAGACTTAGTCATCAGTCTTATTAGGTTCCTTTGAAAGCAAGAGGTACCCACTCTTCCACCCCTGCCTGTTTTTCAGCTTTTCTCTTTGTTTTTATTTTCAAAATTTTTACTATTATTCCTGGAGAAGTTTCTTTGCACTGTTCCTGCTTGGTGCCTAAGTCTTCTTAAGTCAGTGGCTTTGAGTCATTTGTTTTAGAAAATTCTCAGTGATTTTTTTTCCCAATTATTTCTTCTGTTTCATTTTTCTCTCTCATCTCCTATGGAAACTCCAATAACATGTATTTTAGAGCTTTCTACCATTATTTTAGATAAGTCTTTCAAAATCCTGTATTTATTTTTGATCATTTTGTCTCTCCATGCTTTACTTTGGGAATTTTCATCTGACCTGAGTTCTAGTTCATTAAATCTCTCTTCAACTGCATCTACTCCCCTGAATCCATAGCTTTACTGCAGTATAATTTCCATGCCATAAAATTCACCTACTATAAATGTACATTCAGTGGTTTCAGTATATTAATTCAGTTGTGCAAACATCACCATCACTATACTCTAGTCTTAAAGAATTTCCATCACCCTTAAAAGTTCATTTATTTAGGTTTTAACTTCAGCAACTTTATTTTTCAGATCTAAATTCTTGTTTATAATTTTCAGTTCTCTGGCAAATTTTTAAACTCTATCTTTTAATTCTTTGAATATATTTATCATGGTTACTTTAGAGACCATATCCAATTAAATCCACTATCTGGATCCTTATAGGTATATCTTGTCAATTTTTTTAAAGATTGATTTTATTGTTTTTGACAGAGACAGAGAGACAGAGACAGAGAGACAGAGACAGAGAGAGACAAAGAGAAGGGCAAGGGCCCAGGGCAGTCTCCATAGTTGTACATCATCAGTTTTTGACATGGTTTCATGCAAGGTGGGAACTGCGCTGGGGGCCTCTCTCATGGGAGGCATGCCCCCTCAAGCCAGGGGCCAAACTGGGGGGTGGCAGGGGTGGCAAGAACCAAACTGGGGGCCTCCCACATGGGAAGCACAGACCAGTTCAGCATATGGGTCTGCACGGGCCAGGGCTAGGATTCAATCCTCGGTCCCCGGGGCGGGAAAGCAAGCGCTTAACCCACTGAGACATCCCAGCTTCCCCAACTTTTTTCTTTTTTGATCATGTCTAGTCTTTTCATATGTCTAGCTATTTTTATTGGGTGACAAATATAGTACATGAAAAACTCTAGTGATAACATGAGGCTCTGAAAAATGTATCTTCCTCCCAAGAGGATTTTTACTTTTGCTTCTGGCAAGCACTTAAACTGGGGACAGTAATCTGAAAATATTTGGTTTTTGGCTTTCGTTTCTATGAGACTTTTTCTATTTCTGGTTCATTTGACTTAGGGTTCCAAGTTGAAGCCACGGTTATTTACTAGGGCTTCTGCTGTTTGGCAGGACCTGTATACAATGAGAATGCCTCCAACACTATGAGTTTGTTGAAAGTTCTGCTGTTTCTTAGTCTCCTAGCCATTACTTTTGGAACTGACAATTATCTCAAAAAGATGACCCAAAAGCTACGCTCACCTCAGGGCTCTCCTCCTCCCAACTTTGGCTCTGCAATTCCTCATTGCCTTGATGGCTCTCCAATGCTACCAAACTGACAGTTTTTTTAAGCAGCTTTTCTCAGCAGAAGAGTTGGTCTGAACAAAGTTGATCTACTATTGCTAGACACACTGTCTACCAATGTAAGCGAGGTGACTATAATTTATCACACAAACCAGGATGCTTTTGAAAATGAAAGGAGGTACTATTAGTGATTACACTAGAGCAGCAGGCACAAATCAAAACTACCACAAACAAATCAGGATATATAGTCTTCTAAATAATAATGCATGAAGTGCTTTGCTTAAACATACAAATTAAAAAACCAAATTTGTATTGCATGTAAACATTATGACCTTTTGTAAACATTATGACCTTTTTCTCTTAGTTTAAATAAACTCCAAGGTAACTGGATTTCTAGAACATCTTTCTGTTTGTCTGATACCTACTTTAACAATTTTTTTTACAACCTCTGATACAACAAAGTAAATAAAAGTATATTTTATCACTGTTAAAAGTATATACATTGGAAACAATGTAATTGATATCAATCAATGTCACCCCAATAAATTTAACAATTAAAAAAAAATTAATACAGGTGCATATAGTACTTGCATCTAAAATAATATAATTGAAAATCACCAGGAATAGCCTGGATAAGGTTAATATATATATATATATATATACACACACACACACACACACACACACATACATATACACATATATATATATCCATACACACACACATACACACACACACACATACACACACACACACACACACACACATATATAAATTAATTTTGAAATCACATTGGCCATATCAAGAGTAGTGAAGTCTTGTCTCTTCCCTTTGTAGTTAGTGACTGAATATCTGGTATTAAAGCTAGAAATGAGTCCTTGCTCAGTGTGGGAGGAGACCACTCAGTGATTTATTATCAAGAAAGGGAGTTAATTATCCTAAACAGCCTGCGAGCTCCTGGGCTCCATATCTGATGAATCTTCTTGGCTGAGACTTCGTACCTCCAAAGGAGTAATTTTGGAAACTTTTCCAAATGAGACAAATATTTCTAAAAAGATAAGAGAGAAGCCTTACAGTTGAGAAGAAAGTATATAATTTCTAAGAAGAGCACTGTATAATCTCCTTTTTTTCATCTAGTTTATTTGAAATAAAGAACAAGTGTGCCAAAAAAACGTATATACATTTTCAGAGATGTTATCCATGTATTACTTTTCAAAGTTGAAATGTATTACGGTAGCAATATGCAATATGATGTTCTCAAAATATGGCTTCAATCAAATGAAGGCTAGTGTCACCATGTAACAGGCATGACAGTTAAAGAAAATGGTGGAAACATGGTTGTCTTTGAAGGAGCGCAAGACCGTTTTGAAGTGGTATTTGAAATTCAAGGACATTCTGGACGTACAATGACAATGGAGGTGTGAGTATACAACCAAACCTCCAACATGCCTAACAATTGCATGCATTCGTGATAAGGATAAGGTCCATGTTATATTGAAATGGCATGTGCAGTGATACAAGTGGACACTTTGATCAACGTTGTTCAAACAGTAGTTCTTGATGCGGATGGTAACTACTTTGAGCACTTCTTGTAAATGCAGAAGTCAAACATGACTTGTATTCCTCTTCCTGTTATCAGTATATATTGAGTATTACAATTTTAATATAGTCTTTTCCTTTCTTAAAATATGTATACATTTTTTGGCACCTTCTGTAGATGAAGAAATAGAAAAATAAATAAATAAGTACTCTACTCTCATCTGTCAGAAATTCTGTGTCCTGTTCTATGAAGGAAACAACATAAGTAAGCTTGTTCTGTCTTGGCTCTTGAGGGAGTTAGATTTGCCACCAGACTCATCTTCTAGAGTAAATGCTTCTGAGCTGGAGTGCTGGTCTCTGACCAACGCCAGAGCTAAGCCCAAGGAGCTGCTCACCCAAATAAAACATGGCTAATACCTAATTATAGATTCACCATGTCTAATACTTTGCAGCCTGACCCTTACTGGCATTTTAATGATCCTAATCAGGATGCAACTAATTCCCTGTTCTTCATCTGCATATTTTAGATGGCTTGATTCAAAACAATGTTTTGTATATAAACAGTCCAACATTTTTCCAAAACACAGGCTTTATTGTCACATAAAGTAATTTGCCACATGCATTGTGTTTGCATCCGAGCAGGTGGATAATAGATTAGAGTTACTAAGATGTTAGTGTATTTTCCCATCCACAATACCGTGTTAGTACAGAAAGAAAACCACTTGAAGAAAACAAATTATGATTCAAACAATTTAACTTGGGTCCAGATGTCATTCTCATTTACTGAGACCAATAGCAACAAAAATAAAAACAAAGCATCGAAAACACTGAGCCCAGCAACAAGTAATGAGTTAAACTTGTGATATGGAGGCCAATCACCCAAGGTCCAGGTCAGCTAAGATTATCTGTGGCCCTGGGGAATATTCAAGAGCTAAGCTCCTCTACTTGTTGATTTGCTAAATACCAGCCTGAAGAAAGGTTGGCCTCCTTAAGCAAGGTCTAAAACCAAAGGGAAAAGGAGTACAAGGTCCAGGCTAAAGGACCTGAGACAGCACCATGCCTTTTTCCTTCACATCATACAAATAACCTAGAACCTCACTATCACTGTATCAATGACAAAGTCAATTGTGAAGGCCTTTCTCCACTCAAAGCAGTTTGTCTACACCACCTCATCGAAACCATCCAGGGCAGGATCTTCTCTGCCTTGATCATCTCCCTATGCCCAGCCACTCAATAGTAGCAAGCACTCTGTAGACATCAAAAAATATTTCCAGAACGACTGAATGAATTCTCATAACAACCCACAGGGAGCTGAAAGGGCTGATTTCCACTACACCGATGCGCCATGTAAATGTCACTATTGTTTGTAAAAGCCCCTCCAAATAAGAACATTCTCCTTTCATTCAGAGGTTTAATTTTTTCCAAAACTGAATGGTAGGGGTCATTTTCAAAACTTTAGCATAAAATTCACATCTGAAAGGTAATTAGTATATAGTTAGGAATGTAAACTCTACACACATAAAATAATTCAAAATAATCAGATCCTAAACTTAGTGGCACTGATTATAGAAAGTACAATAGGAGCTCAGAGAAGTGCAACTCTGGTTGTGCTAAAGCTTCAGAGAGCAAGTATATGGCAGAAACAAACCGGTCCTTAAGCCTGCTTCTTCTACATCCTAGGCTCACACCCAGACTAGCTTTCCCACAAAGACACACATGCACTAGGAAACAAAGCATAAAACAATTAGCATAAATAACAGACAGAACTGAACCTGCAAAGATTTCAAATTTAAAAATTATTAGACACAGAGTATAAAATAAATATTTAAGTAAGAAAAGAAAAAAAGCATAAACTATGACAAGATTAAACAGATTAGATCCAAGAAGCCAAAGAAGATGGAAAAAATCATCTAGATCAGGGGTGTCAAACTCAATTAAAACACGGGCCATTTGATGCAACAGGCAAGATTCACGCAGGCCATAGCACATTTACAAACGTCGCCAGAACTGAGTCAGCACGTTGATACACGCCCACAGGCCCCCAGGAAAGGCACTGGGCCACATGTATACTCGTCTTCAGTAGTTAAAGGGTTCACGAGGGAATTGTGTGTACGGTATTGCCTCGATCTCCCCTCAGCGCTATTTTCTTCATAACCATTTTTTCTATTTTCATTTTATTTCAGAGCATCGTGGGCCACAAAAAATTATCTCGGGGGCTGCATGAGGCCCGTGGGCCACCAGTTTGACACCCCTGATCTATACCATAGCACATAAAGATATTATATAAAGAGAAAAGAAAATATGAAAACGAGTTTAAAACATAGAGAAGACAGAGAACAGAAGTCTAGCCTGTACCTAACTTGAAATCCAGAAGTAGAAAAAAAAGAGCACAGAGCAGGGACAATATTCTGAGAATCTTCCAGAACTCATGAGAAAAATTAATCCTCAAATTCTCAGAATCAAAAAATAAAATAAAAAATAAATACATAAATACATAACAATACATTAAAAGAAAATTCACATCTAGACACTTTTTTATAAAACTGCAGACTGCCAAAGACAAAAAGAATGTCTTAAAAGCAGCCATAAACAACTCTTGGAAAAAGAATACTTCCAGTGACAAGTGGGAATTACGTTAGATTTAGCATTGATTTCTCAGTAGCAAAAGAGTGTGTTGAAAGAAAAATAACTAGAATTTTATACCTAGAAAAAATATCCTAGTAAAACTATTAATATATTTTTAAAAAACAGGAAAAATAAAAATTTCCAACAATAACTGAGAGTTTTCCCTTCATTGATCCGCACAATTGAAACCTAAGAAGAGAAGTGATCTTGGGAGGTAAGGGTGGGTGAGGAAATTATAAACAAAGAAATGTGAGTAAATCTGAACAAGCATTTCTGTTTTATATTGAGAATGTCTAACCTGTTGGACCTAAAGTCCAGGAAGGGTGGTGTGACTGGAGTTCAGGTCTTTGTATTGTTTGGGAGGCTTTACTATGATTTTTCACAGCAATACTGTAATAACAAAACTATCCAAATGACAATGGATAATAGAATAAATAAATTTTAGTATATCTAAGTCATGGAGTAGTATACAGCGATAAAGAACTGAATGGATTACAATTACATTATACTTAACTACATAGGTGTTTCTCAGGAAAACAATGTTGAACAAAAACAAAACAATAAAATTGCAGAAATACACACACACAGAGGCATATGCACAACTAAACTACACAAAGTTCCACAATAAAATAGATAGATGATATTACAGGTAGATGATAGATAGATAGATAGATAGATAGATAGATGATAGATAGATAGATAGATAGATAGATAGATAGATAGATAGATGATAGATAGAACAATTATAAAGAAAAACAAAAGCATAAAGTGGAAACCACACACTTCAAATCTATTAACATCCCATCCCGGTGGCTAGAGTTTTGCCAGTATTATCCACAAGGGAGTCTTAGAAATGCAGTTATTAGCTGACCCCAGCTAAAACATGCAGAGATTGGACAGAGATGGGAAACTATCAGACTCTGCCACAGGCAGAAATTCCACAGCCTTGGAAGTCAGGTTTTGTCCTGGGACAGAGTTTTCCACCATTTGATAGGAGTTGGGAGGGCTCAGCTCAGAGAATTTACCTGGAGGCTGTAGAAAATGCTGCTTTAGCCCAATGGGGACAGTCACTAATCTCTCTACCTCGGTGGTAGAGAATGATGGTTAAGGGGTAGAAAAGAAGCGCCTGTCTCTTTTGAAGTCCACAGCCTGGGCACAGCTTCACCAGCCTGGTGCTGCAGTGTGATGAAGCAGAGGGAGCTGGGAGGTGGGTGCCTCAGGCCAGCTGTGGCCAAAGGAATGGACCCTTTGCAAAGACCACCAGGTCAGTGGGCTTGATGGAGGGAATGGCTCATCCTCAGTCTGCTACCAACGGGAGCCGAGACAAAACAGAGCCGGCAGGAAGTGCCACACGGGGCTGTGGTAAAGCCAAGGGGCCAACGAGATCAACTTACTTCTGCAAATTGGTAGTCACTTACTGGGTCCAGTCCTGTTTCTTTTCTTCATTAAACAAAGAGAATGGGAGCGATCACAGTGCATCCAATGTGGCAAGGATAATACCTTGTAAAAGTTATGTTTCAGCTATACCTGTTATTTAGTAAAAACTGTGCATCATCTGTACACGTATATATTTGTCCTGTGTGCTTTACTAGAATCTCGAGAGAATGTATCTGCATCTCATTTTGAGTCTTTGAAAACAACTGGACTATACCATGTGTTATAGGGACTTCAACTGGTCCTATAGTACAGCAAGTTCTCAATGTCACTGATAGGTTCTGGGACTTTCAGCAAAACAAACAGAGGTGTCCAATCTTTTGGCTTCCCTGGGCCACATTGGAAGAATTGCCTTGGGCCACACATAAAATACACGGACACTCTAATGATAGCTGACGAGCTAAAAAGAAAAACATTGCAAAAACAATCCCATAATGTTTTAAGAAAGTTTACGAATTTCGTGTTGGCCTCATTCAAAGCCGTCCTGGGCCACATGTGTCCTGAGGGTTGCAGGTTGGACAAGCTTGACATATAAGAAAACCAATTTTACCGTAGGCTAACTGATATAAACAGTGTTAAGTTCCTACTGCATCTCAGTAACGTTTTCACAAAGCGATGTTGAACAAGACGACGTTATCTGAAGACCAGCTGTACAGAACAAGAGAGACCCAGCGCCTGAGAGCAGAAGCCACCCCGCCCAAGAAGCCTCACTTTGCTTGTCCTCCATGAGAAACAGAGTGGAGGTGCACCTGCCACCCCTCCCAGCAGACTCCATCACAGGCAAAGGTGGACACTGTGCAGACAGACGGAGAATTACCTTAAGGGACTGTTTGGACAATCAGATCAAACTAAGTTTTAAAATGGACAGGAACAAGTTTTTGTTTTTGTTTTTTCCTGAGAACCCATGGGCATTTGCTGGGGAGGAAGGTTTGCCTTAGGCAAAAAGAACAAACTGCATTTTCTCCACACATTGGAGTTGCAGGGTGGGTGAAACTGGTAACTTTATAACATTTGAAGGGAGGAAGAAGAAGGTTGTGGTCAGGGGACAAGAGGCACAAAGGCTGGGCGGCTGGAAAGAACAAGGCAAGTTCAGGGATGAATCAACCCTGACCAGATCTGCGGACACGCCCTGAGCTCTCGTGGCTAGGGCCAGATCACAGAAGGCCTTGGAAGTCAGCAGAGGAGGACAGACTTTTAAGGCAAGCCACAGGAAGCCACCGCAGGTTCCTCCTCGATGAGAGAAATAACGACAAAAATAACAACATAAAAATAGCGACAATAATTTAAGTTGTAACTACGTGCCAGGCTCTTTGCCAAGAGCTTTTCAGGGACTCTATGATTAGCCCTCACAATAATCCTGTCAGGATTTCCACATTACGGAGTCTGAGGGTAAGGTGGAATGTAAAACAAGGGGCTGTCCAAGTTTTCCAACCCCTGGGAAACAAGGATCATGGTTGGAATAAACAACAACAAAAACCAAAACAAAATGAGGGCCCTCGTTGAACATTTCTGCCTGAATTCATTGGACTCTGAACTTACGCCACTTCTCTTGTCGCCATTTTTCGGACTGAAAAAGCATTCTCCCAGGGTCTTCATTTGTTTTGAAGTTCAGAGGACCATTCAAAATGATTCCTCTTCTACAGCAGCATGTCCAACCTGCGGCCCAGGAAGGCTTTGAACGCAGCCCAACACAAATTCTTGACATCTTACGAGATTTTTTTGTGACCATTTTTTTTAAGCTCATTGGCTATCATTAGTAGTAGTGGATTTTATAGGTGGCCTGGGGAAGCCAAAAGGTTGAACCTTGATGTTCTAAAGCATCTGCAGTTAGCTCCAAGCCTGTGGAAGAGAGCGGTAGAGAGGTGAGGCCCAGCCACGTGCCTTTTGGGTCTTTCTGCCTTAGTGCACACCAGCCCCACTGTTAACTGCTACCAAAGGCACCAATAAGTCCCCAAGAACCTGCTCTGGCTGAAGCCTGCCCACTCTGCCAGCTCACACACCACCCTCAGGTACTGGGAATAGATGACAGCTGAGAGCAGTCACCCACCAGGGACATGTGGCATGTGGGAGACACGCTCTCAGTGTGCCTGAGGTCCTCTGCACAGTGGTTCCCAGGCCGGGCATGTCACTAGTGGCTGCTCTCCCTGTTCAGTCTCCCACTCGCGCCCCCTACCAGTGGCTTCCTGGGTTGGTCTCCCAAGTAAAACCTCTACCTTGGAATCCTGGTTGCAAGGTCAGCTTCTAAGCTAGAATAGATGGCATAAGAATGATACCTCAGACAGAGCGTCACTTCCATCCGTGTACATCAGCTTAGAATATGAACTTCTAAAGAGCCCCATTTGGGGGATATTTACTGTTGAAGAAGCCAACTAGAGTTTCAGAACTGATAGCAGGCTGTCCGGGACTGGGTTCTCCATGCTTATGTCCCGATCCCACAGCATAGTACCTGGTATGCTGTAGGCGTCTCATAACTGTTCACTGAATGAATGGGTGTTTCGCTTCCCCAAATTTGTCCATACGGATCTTTAGAAGTTTCCTAGATCGATTCTTCAAAGTGATTTCATACATGTGAAATATGGATTAGTTCCATCCAGGTCTGGTCGTTCAGCTCAAGACTTAAAGGGAATTAGAAAATGCCAGCACCCCCTTCTCTAAAAATGTCTACAGTGGTTCCAATGCTAGTTCCAGCTGGTCACACATACGAGGGCTGTCCAAAAAAAAACAAACCCCAGGCATTGTCAATATAATGAGAACGCGTACATGGCTGCATACTTTACAGACCACCCTCGTAGACTAGGCACAGTGGGTGTTGGCTGGAACTTTAACTTGTAATGTTCCCCTAGTCTGCACCAGCCCAAGAGCAGAGCTCCCTGCTTCTCCACATGGTTTGTCTAAACCCATATGAGGTTTATATGACTTAGGGTAGGAGAGCCCCAAAAAGGAGATATTAGACATCCTGCCAAACTGAAGACTTAAGCCCTCTGTTTATTTAGGAAGGAAGAAGAGATGTCATTGTATTTGTACCCTGAGTTTGTTGGGCAGTTTATATAAATTATAAAAGTGAATGATGTCTAGGAATCTGTTTTTGTGGATGCCACCAACAGAAAGACTAAGTGTAACATCTGGATAATTCGTGAAAGTCATCTCCTTGTAATAAGGGCCTTTCTCTTACCAATAGGTGAATGTACTTAGGGGTAGACAAAGGCTAATTCAAAAGGTGATGATGATTTAAAGACGATAACCACTAACAAGGGAACCAGCAAGTCCTTTCCATCACTAGTGCTCAAAAGTGGGAACACAGTATCATGAGACGCATACTGTATTTTCCGGCGTATAAGACGACCCCCTAATTTTACAGTTAAAACATAGGTTTAGGCCTATATTCGCTGTATAAGACTACCCCCCAAGGCTGTAGTCTTATACAGCGAATATAGGCCTAAACCTATGTTTTAACTGTAAAATTAGGGGGTCATCTTATACGCCCAGTCGTCTTATACGCCGGAAAATACGGTAATCCTATTTCTAGCCAGAGATACAACAAATATCCCCAGCCTACCCTTAAATGTAGAGTCTCCATTATTAAGTACGGAAGGGGAAGTCATCGACTGTGGACCGGAAACACAGGAACAGTTGTGAGGTAGTGAGTAGGGTAGAAAATGCCTGGAATTTGGAGTCAGAGGCCCTGAGGGTGAGGACTACTTGGCTACAAGAGAGTATGGTTCTGAGAACCAGGGGGGCATAGGAGAAGGGGTTTAATGGTATGGCTAAGAGTCTGGCTATGGATTCCCATCCCAATTCCCCATTCCTCCGGATGCAGCCCATTTACCATTCTATGAAATGAGCCTAACAACCTAATTTCACGTGTGGTACATTATCGTTTCTACTGCTTTCTGTGGGTCAACAACCCCAATGCCTGAGGCCACAGGCGCCAGGAGGTGGGGTCCTGAGTCAGCATGACAATGACCTGTTTTTACCAGAAGCAGCTTTTCTGCTCACAACCCTTCTGATACCAAATGCATGGGTCTTCCACAGCAAGCAATCCTCTCAATTCTCTGCGGACACCAGCTGGACGTCTTGTGATCCGATCCTGACACTAACAGTTTTTTCATCTGTAAAATGGGATGTTTTTTTCATCTGTAAAATGGGACGTTAATGTACACTACTATTAGTTGTAATGGTATATTAATACTAGGTTATTATAAGAATCAATAAAAATATGAAGGGGCAGCACGTGATATACGAAAGTCCCTTGCCAGTGTGATGTTATTTTTCTATACTGCCACTCCTCACGTAATGACCTATCTGTTTAACAGCCACTCAGGCTTAAGACCAGTCCCCCAGTGTGAGGAATCCCCTTTCTCAGTTTCAGTCCTTGTCGCCTCCTCAGACAGCTAGTATTTATTACACAAAGCATTTGAAATCCCACAAGTCAACATATTTCTTTTGCAAGTGTGGTGTTGCGTGCTATCTACTGATAAAAACATACCGGTACCCTATGCATCCACTTTTTTTTTAAGATTTATTTTTATTGTTTTTGACAGCAAGAGAGAGACAGAGAGAAGGGGGAGGGCCCAGAGCAGTCTCCATAGTTGCTCGTCATTAGTTTTCTACATGGTTTCATTGCATAGATGGGGGCAGGGCTGTGCAGGGCAGGAATGGGTTGGGGACCTCCCATCTGGGGCCAGAGCCGAACCGGAGGCCTCCCACATAGGAGGCTCACCCCAGTGACAACAGAACGGTGGGCACACCCCAGTTCAGCATATGACCCTCGGACCCCGGGGCTGTAAGAGGAGCAAGACCGCAACCCGCTGAGCCATCCCGGTATCCCCAATATCTGCTTTTAAGTTCCTCCCTTATCGATCCATTTGCTTAATGACCTAGTCGTGGGAACGGAACTGGCCGTTAAGTGAGGAGTGCCTGTATTACCGAATACTGCCACGCGTACCCAGAGCAACTTCTTTCTTTCTCAAGAAGCTATTCTAAATTCTACACTTAGTCCCACAGAACAATACGATTATCTTAATTTAGAGACATGTATTAACTAGTCATTAAATGCTAAGTGTTTTCATTTTAAAGGCTGCCAAAACATTAGGTTTTCCAAATCAGGAAATTTCAGGATGTGAAGATGGGTTCCCTACAATCTAACCTTGTATAATATACTAAAATCCCCTCTTGCAGTAGAACCTGTGACTATCGGAATCTGAAGAAAGTGGCATCTGCAAAAGTAGTGGTCTCACGCTCCATATAACATTTGAAGTCCTACGTCGGCAGCTTCAGCAACGTCCAGGTAACTGGACTGTATCCCTGAGTTCCAAAACAAAGTCCCCTCAGCATCAGCGTTTAAACGCTCACTAAGAAGAATCACTGGTTGATTACCATGCCGATCCCACGGGACAGTTCCCCTGGTTTTTCATGGCTGTACACGATGTCCTTTGAAAAGCAGGTGTTAAGAGGAGTAAGATAGCTTTAAACAGCCTCCACATGAAAAGTTTTAGTCAACACAAGTCAACAAATAAAAGTTAACCACAATCATTTCCATATACCATCACAGGCAACTATTTTGTGCTTCTAGGAGTGTCACCTTTGGAGAGGAACTACCTTCTTAAAAAAGAAAAAAGTTCCAGCACCAATTGTTGGCAGACCTGTGGCTTCCTGGAGCATTACTTGGGTTGCTATGTCTAACCCCATGCAGGTGACAGAAGCATGGCAAGAAAGCAGAGGGGTCTGCCCTTTCTCCTACACACTCCCCCCTGTGCCGCCTCCCGGGAACAATGCAGAAAGGGTGGCCATGCCCTGAGAAGCACAAGGCTACCAGTCTGCCTGCTGTCTCTGCTGGTTTCTCCTCACCTCCAAGACCATGCATATGTGAATCAAAGGCTTGTGAAAATCAAGAATGGAGGGAAAGCTGGGATGGCTCAGCAGGTTAAGTGCTCACTTTGAAGCCCCGGGGACCGAGGATGGAATGCCGGCCCCGGCCCATGTGGACCCACATGCTGAGCTGGGGTGTGCCCCCAGTTCAGTTCTTGCTGGGACCTATGTGGGAGGCTCCCGGCCCAGTTCCTGCCCTGTGCAGCCCCGTGCCCACCTGTGGAGTAAAACTATATGGAAAACTAATGTCAACTATGGAGACTGCTCTGGGCCCTTCCCCTTCTCTCTCTGTCTCTGTGTCTCTCTGTCAAAAATCAATAAGAATCTTTAAAAAAAAAAAAAGACTGGAACTAAAGGGGATTGCTCCGTCTGCCCACCCTAGACATCTTAAGACGTGTAGCTTCTGGGATGGAAAAGTGGAGAACTAAGTCAATCCCAATACTGCCATTTCAGTCCATCTTGTAAGCGAGGAGATAATGTGAATCTATTTGATGATATTCAAATATCCTCTGTGTGTTATCATTTTACTCAACAACCAAAACACCAGTGAGTCTGCCAAGCAGATTATACAGCTTGGCAAACTTTCATTTCATGAATGACACTTAATATGAAATAATTTTCACTTGATGGATAGAATAACAGCTCCTGAGGTAGTAATAGAATAAATCCATGCATGAGAGTACAATCAGAGCCAACTGATTTCAAACACCTCCATGTGATCGATGTTCCTATAACTTATAAGAAAAGGGGCCCTGGTTTGTTTGTAAGTAACACTTTCAAACACCCTTTCTCCTTCCTGCCTCATAGACAGGATCAGGGCTTTTTCATACTTATGGCCGGTCCAAATCTTTGGCTATCTAAATGTTGGCTTATTGGTGTGCATTGTATTACACATTCTTTTCCTACTCACTCTGAACTCAGGCGCCCTCTTAAATTGTCAAGGCAAAATTTCTCTCTACAGCTTAGCTGTTCCAGGACTTTGCAAGTCATTCCCATGGGCCTTTAGGGAATATTTTGGGCACTTTAAAAGCTGTGGTTTTCAAACTGTGTTCAGAGCAGAATTCGGGTTGTGCGGTGTGTCCCAGGCATCACCCAGGGGAAGAGCAGACTGTGCTCCTGGCTCTTGGTTCCCCCAGCTCTGTTTTCATTCCACTCACACATTAGGGTCTTGCATAAGATTTCATTTGGTGCTAAATGTAAAACAAAAGCGATGTCTTCAAAAAGGTGTGAAAACCATCGCAACAAATGGTTCTTTCTCCCCAAGACACTCTACTCTTACCCCCCTCTCCAGACTGTTCCTTCAAAGGGAGTTTAATACACTTATTCTCCTTTTAAAGAAGCTCGTTCTTGTCTCCTCTTCCAGAAATTTGAAACCTACACGAATTGAAACAATTAAACATATTTATTTGCAACACCCCAAAAATAATCCAGAGTTTTGCATAATAATTCTTCTCAAGGTTAAGATTTGTTTTCTCATATAGACTCTAAACTGGTTTTAACAACCCCACCACCTCCCAATTTCCGACTGTCCCCCTACATCAAATGTTAGCCATCAGCAAAGTAGGCCTGATACATAGTGTTTATGAATTGTTTCTCATGCATGTGCACAAAGATAAGAATGAAGCTCCCTCTCTACCTCTCCAGGCTAATTCAAAACTGAGGATGGTACTACTTGGTTGGTATTCTAGATTAATTACTAGAAATGTGGTGTATCAATCCAAAAAATAATGCCTGCTACAGAGAATAGGTGTGTATCTGACAACTGAAAATGAACTGGAACTTCATTGCATATCTTGCTAATTTGTATTGGTAAAGTAAATTGGACATAGTAGTATAATGATCATTTTTTCTAATCCCAAAGTAACAAACAAACAGAAATGCCAATGATTTGGAGTGACTTAATTGTGCTTCTCTAAAGTCCCTTTAGAAATAAAGTGTTCAAAGCAAACTATTTTGACAGGCAACGGAGAATGAAGGCAGATTCTAGAAACCAACAAATCCCATCCATTTCCTTCAGTTTGTAAAAACAACCAACTGACCTGTTTCCTGCCAATGAGCACAGCCCCAGATAAGAAAGCTCACTGCAGGAAATCCTTTGCTAAAAGGGTACAGTTGTGCCACTAAACTTAACCTTTTTTCACCAAATCCCAATCCATTAAATATCTGACAACATGGGATCGTGAAATATATGCTAAATCACCCCAATGATGCTGTATTGCTTCTAAAGTCTATAGCGTATTTCCTATAACACAGATGGGGGATATTAGATAAACATGGACATACAGTTAGGATTCTTTCCACCTCCTCTCTCTCCCCATGCAATTAGTTGATGAAAACAAGGGGAATTTGCTGCTTTTAAATAAGATCAAAGTGTTAATTAAATGAGATTTAAAAGTGGCTACTTTCAATTAAGATACAGCACTATAATGCTCTAAATCATGAGGATTGGAAAGAAGACATTTCCAAATGAGTATCAAGAACCCAAATGTAAAGACTACCATTGACAAGATGAGAGAAATATTAAAAAAAAAAAATGCATTGTTTTCATATTTACAAGGTTTGATGTTCATCCCCAAAGTCAAAATTTAGGAGCAGGTCTCCTTGGTTATTTTTCACTTAGCAAAGTGAAAGTGGAGAGGGGTCTCCAAAGCTTTCTCCTTTCTTTACTCCCCTCATCAAAAACCATTGCCAAGGCATTGAAAATATTCACAACCTTCATTTGGGGGACCTCTCAATTATCCTAAAAACTAAAGCTCTCTTCTGGATTCACAAAAGAAGAAAAAACTTTTCTAAGTTAAGCAAATAAGAGTAGTTGCTGTTTTGAAGCCATTCTTATTTCTGTTTAGTTTTCCTCTCCTCTGTGCTCAGCTACTGAGGACACTCCGCTTATACTATACTTCCCACAGCACCGGACACGGTCTTCATTTAGCCCTGCACATGCAAACTTACAGTGCGGTTCTGAAATGCCACCGTTCTTGGAATTCAATGGTGAGGGTTCAACTTTGAACCCTCTTGCAAACACAAAGTCTTCATTATCCCTTCCCCCAAATGACTCTCCATCCACAGGTAACTTTCTAGTCTTCATAGCTCTAAAAAGAGTTTCACTGTAACAGTAGGCAGACAAATCACCTTGATTCCACAATTAAGTGCTCAAATACCTTCTTCGTAGCCTTTCCTTGCATGACTCAGAAGCAGCAAAATGCCAAGGTAGGACGCTGTGCTCATCCTTGCTTTAAGGTGTTTGCCTCACCTGTGTTCAATAAAAATACAGTTATGAAATCTAGGAGACTGCATTTTTGGTTGTTGTTGTAAAATGACCTTGATTTGACAGGCACAATCTTAGGTTTCAACAGATGCTGTGGGAAAGCTTACAGAAGCCAACATGTTCTGCAGGCATCGGCGATGACACGCAGGTTTTTGTGTTGTTTTCTTTAAGTGGTGGCTCTGGTAGTGTTAGGTCTGGTGGGGGGGGTACGCTTCTCAGTTGCCATGACAACCATGTCTCCACTGATGTTATTACATAACATCCATGTCTTGTATCTAAATTTTTAAGCCAATTACAAAAGTATGCATACATTTAACAACTTCTGGAACAGTGCTTCTTTAGTTGAGGTGTTTTAAAGCTCAAATATAAGGTCCACGGACCTTATATTTTTTCTCTCATAGATATAACATTCCACACGATCTACTAATTCATATTCCTATAAGGTGAAGAATTCCCTTTTTCTTGGATGTGAAATGCATTCTCCTCAAACCAGATGCCACAATTTCTTATAATAGAGTGCAAGCCAATTTTGGCCTTTTGCTCTTCACTGCCTTTTCCTTTCACTGTTGCCGATTTAAATTTAGTGTGTGATACATGCTAATGCACAAGACGCTTACATTACCAAAGTAACGATACAGTTAAGCATCCATCTGCTGATAGTGCTATTTAACAGTTCAGATAAAAAAAAATAAAAAAAGGTTAGGAAAAAATTACTCTAAGTTGAACAACTTTGCATTCTCCATACAACTCCTGAGGAGAAACTACAGAGAATGGATTGTAAGGGGACAGGTCTAAAGGTTAGCTCATAGCTGACATCTGCAAAGAAATTGGTCACCAAAATGGCCTACTTTAATCCGGATAGAAACAACAAAAAATTAAACATAAAGGTCCCTCAAGCAAACAGCACCCCGATTCAAAATCAATCTTGCAGTCATCAGTGGAGACGGTAAATGTGAAATTACAGTGAGGCTGTGAAAGAAGGTTCGGGGTGACAGTCCTCCTAAGTCTCAGGCTAACTGACCAATGAGTGTGAGAGTTAAAGTAGGCTGTAGTCATCTGTGCAATCTTCCCAGCTCGGCCCTCCAAGGCAGAGCCAGCGATCAATGAAAAGCAAGGAACAAAAGGAGTATCACAGGACGTCTTCCTTAGCTAAGGAAAAGGATTCCCTTTTTCCTCAATGAGCCAGTCGCACCCTCCCTCCCACAGCTCCACATGGGAGCTCCCAGCGGACCCGTCCTCCCAGACCAGACACATTTTACATTTGTAATCATGTGTCCCAACTGCTAGCAAATGTGTCACCTTAAGCACATGCTGTGACAGAGGGCTCCCTGAGCCCAACCAATTGAAACTAATAAATTAAATAAACGAATAATCCCACAATTAAAAGCTGCAGAGAAAGAATATGTTTCCTTTCCCCATATGTCACCCCCAGAGTGTAAACAAAAGCATGAAAAAGAGTCTCTTCAGCCTTCCCAGCCAGCAATCATGGTTTTCTCCTCAAAACAATGTTTCTCCAAACTGAGAAATATTCGGACTGCCCTCCAAGGATAAACTCTCATCTGTAGCTGTCCTAGCAGGATACACAGCTACAGTATTTGAGAAGAGGTTTAAACTGCCCAGATTTGACGCTGTTTGTAACTGAAAGCCCCACAGTGGCTACAGCACTGCTGTACACTCCGCCTGAGCCAAACTCCACATTTAACACGTTCCTTCCGTGCAAATAAAAGTACCGCCTGCAGAGCCCGCAGAAGTCAAGCCCTAGGAAGGAGGGAGCACTCGCATCCATTATTTGATCATTTAAAACAATCATTCACGTGCTTGCATTTTCTAAAAAAAAAAAAAAATTTAAACGACTATTCACAAATTCCTGAGAAACTTTTTTCTTTTTTTTAATGAACTTACTTTGGAGACAAAACTAATGAAAATCATGCAACTTGCCATAATGCCCGCCCCCGTGTGGGCTGCATGCTATCCATCCACCGAACCAGGTGGAAAGAGGGGGGCGGACACCTTTAGAAAACCAAGGGGGGGTCCCCCCAAAATGCAGCAGCCCGAGCCGCGAGGGCTTCTCGTGACAATGCTGCGCCCCAGCTGCAGACCCGCGAGCCCCCGCGGCGTTACCTTCGATCGCCTGCCCCCCGCGCTGCTCCTCGCGGCGGCATTGAGGGGGGCCGCGCCGGCACTGGACTCGCGGGGGGCCCCCCGCCGCCGGGTCGCGCCGTGTCCCCGCGGAGCTGCAGCGGATCGCGGCCGGAACCCCGGCTCCAGCCCCGGCTGCAGCCCCGGCGCCCGCCCGGGCCCGGAGCCCCCGCTGGGTCCTAGTGCGCGCCGCCTGCACGCGCGCCGGGGGCCCCGGCCGGCGCCCGCACGTAGGGCGGGCGGCTCGTGAGCCCCGACAGGCCCCGCGAACACCGGCGGGGGGCACCCCCTTTCCAAGCCGGACACCGTAGCTGCACCTACACTGGCTCTGACGGCCCACGCCTGGTGCAAGATGTGTGCACGGAAAACGCTGGCTGCAGGCGGGCTCGCTGAAGGCGGATGTTGGTGTCTGCAGCCCCCGGGCAGCGTGTCGGGCAGTGACTGGAGTCATAGGCTTGCCCGGTGCACGTGTGATCGTGCACATTCACACCCGGCAAGAGACCGTGCGGGGTCCACAAAGACAGGCTTCAGAAACGTAACAACAAAAAAGAAGTTGAGAATTCTGTGTTTAAGACGAGGCTTTAAGCAGTTTTTCCAATTATTTTTTTCCCCCCGACACGTCCTTTTGCATTTGCTTTCTCTTAACTTCTCATGTGCTGTTTTAAATAACAAAGGCCCATATGGCGAAACATGTACTCATTTGATTTTCAAAAGACCTCAAAATTGCATCAAAACATGCACTCATGTATCTCCTAAGAAATCAACCAGAAAGAATTAATGGTGGCATATGGTATGCCTCTTAGAGAAACTTAATTACCAATTTAAAACAAATGTGAAAATTCACAAATTCAGTAAACTGAAAGTAAATCATGACTGAGATGTGTACACAAATCAGCGTATGTACAATGAGGAGAAATGTAAGTTCTAAATTTCTCTTTTTAACTGTGGAAAGGTTGTAACAACAGATTACAATCCTCATTGTCCCCAAAAGGGCTTTCAGTGACCTCACTTAGCACAATCATTCACTGCAGGCAACCTGGAAGGCAACTTTTAAACTCGCAAGTGCTGGTTTAACAGGACAATTCTATTAGCCCTTCATTCAAACTAGCAGTGTTTTAGTTTGAAACATCTCTCTGAAAGTCTTCAAGAGTGGGAGCTTTCTTTCTGTCTTTGATATCCACCAAGTCTGAAGGTCACCATTCTGTAAAACTGCTAATAACCATGGCACTGCGGTTTGACACCAAAAGGAAACTCAAGTGTGTGTTTTCTGAGTTCTATTTTGGGAGCAGAAAAGTCCCTTTGAAAATTACTTCTGCCCTCCTCCTCCCCAATTATAGCTACGTAAATGTAACGGAAGATTTTTAGTGTTAATTAAACATCAAAAGCACCTTTTCTGCTGCCGTATGTCCACGCAAAGAACTAGTTGTAATATGTTACACTTATCAATCTTCAAAGTACTCCCACATACGTCTCTTGTGATCTTCCCCATAACTCTGTGATAAAACAGATGCTCTAATTCCCAATGTGCAAATGAGAAAGTGGAGGTATGGAAGGGTCAGGTGACTTGTCTGAGATCACTTTTCCCACAGACCTCTGCTTTTTCAAGAGTACCACCCTGCTTCCCAACTACTTCTCTATACCGACTGTGGAAAACAGGGTATTCCAAACAAAAACGAAGGGAGGTGTCTGCAGTCTTCATTTATTTTACCTGTGCTAGAGCAGCGATTTGCCAGAATGGAAAAGAAGAGGTTACATGAAAACATTTAGTCTCTGCTACATAAGATGGCTAGTGAGACCCAGGCTGGTCAGATTCCTGTCCTGTGGCTGAGCCGGGGCACTTAGGCAGACAGAAAGCTTAAAACTCTAGGGCTGAGCCATCCCCCTGTCCCCTGGGCACCTTTTTGCTTTTTATCAGAGACTAAGAATTGATTCCACCTTGCACATGAAAAAGTGAGGAGCTTGGTTTTCTGTGTGCCCTCCCCACATTGAACGCCCTCAAAAACCCTAGAACCTCAGGAGTCCAGATATCAGGTGGCCTATGAGTGAGATCTGGGATGACCTGGTGACAACCAAGGTCTGATTTCTTGGCCCTCTTGCACCCATGAGAAAGTCACCCATCAGTTCTGTTTGTGGTAGTCACCTTCCTCCTTCCCTCTACCAAAAGGAAATGTGACTTCTCTGATGATGTGTCACAATCCACCTAAATACCAGCCAGGTGAGGGCTGGGTGACAGTTAGCTGAAAAGACAGCTTATTCTTAAAAGGATCCAGGAAGAAGCCCGGCCTGGCAGCATCTTTGGAACACGTGGATAACCCTCCTTAGTTATTGCTTAGGATTCGTGCATAACTTGACTCCTTTGTTGAAAACTAGTCTAATTACTTTATATGACACCAGCCATGTGGCCTTCAAATGTTGCAAATGCTAGGCTCCTAGTAATCTTAGCACCAAGAGGTGATGAGAAGCTGAAAAGAAATGCTGGTGGCAAGTAATTCCCCAAAGCTAGAACATGCCAGAAGTACTGGTCAAAAGACACTATCATTCATTCATCCATCCATTCATTCATTCATTGGTGTATATTTCAAATGCCAAAAACCTAATATGAGCAAGGGACTGTTCTGGGGCTCCAGGTATGAAAATAAATACTGCCCTCAAGCACTCGTCACCGTGTGAAGCTGATGGACAGTAAAAACCTGCGGAGCAGTGGGGCAGGTGCTTCAGTGAAACCATGTCACCAGGATCCCCGGGCTTCTGAGGCCTTTGAGTGCTGGGAAAGCACATAGAATACCAAGTTCCACTTGAGAACACTTCACTCCTTTGTGCACAAGGTAGCGTTAATTCTTTTTTTGTGTGTG